>CAWUFW010024209.1:0-64088 GCA_963921515.1 Calotriton arnoldi
GAGGCGCACATAAGCTCCGAATCGCGCCACAACACGATCCACGGCTACGAGACGAACACAGCACCGACGAGGACGACGCGAAGCGACGAGGACGAAGCGAAGCGACGAGGACGAAGCCAAGCGACGAGGACGACGCGAAGCAACGAGAAGGACGAACGACACGAACCAACCATGAATCCCTTCGTCCCGATCATACCAATATTCTACATCTACTACCGGAACAGGCACGGACGCGTACGGCGCAGAAGGTAAGTCAGACACCAACCACAAAACACATACAACACGTACACGACACATCACACACATACACTGGGAATCTGAATATACTTACACCAGCAACAGCAGCACCATAGGGGCGGGATGCCCATCACCAATGCCACATATGCACACAGGGGCCTGAATGCGCGCCACCACCCCAACCCAGGGGGGCTGGATGCCTACCACTACTACCACCCTTAGCCAGGGTGGCAGGATGCCTACCACTACTACCACCCTCACCCACGGGGGGCAGGATGCCTACCACTACTACCACCCTTAGCCAGGGGGCAGGATGCCCACCACTACTACCACCCTCACCCAGGGGGGCAGGATGCCCACCACTACTACCACCCTTAGCCAGGGGGCAGGAAGCCTACCACTACTACCACCCTTAGCCAGGGGGCAGGATGCCTACCACTACTACCACCCTCACCCACGGGGGCAGGATGCCTACCACTACTACCACCCTTAGCCAGGGGGCAGGATGCCTACCACTACTACCACCCTTAGCCAGGGGGGCAGGATGCCCACCACTACTACCACCCTCACCCAGGGGGGCAGGATGCCCACCACTACTACCACCCTCACCCAGGGGGGCAGGATGCCTACCACTACTACCACCCTTAGCCAGGGTGGCAGGATGCCTACCACTACTACCACCCTTAGCCAGGGGGCAGGAAGCCTACCACTACTACCACCCTTAGCCAGGGGGCAGGATGCCTACCACTACTACCACCCTTAGCCAGGGGGCAGGATGCCCACCACTACTACCACCCTTAGCCAGGGGGGCAGGATGCCCACCACTACTACCACCCTCACCCAGGGGGGGCAGGATGCCCACCACTACTACCACCCTCACCCAGGGGGGGCAGGATGCCCACCACTACTACCACCCTTAGCCAGGGGGGCAGGATGCCCACCACTACTACCACCCTCACCCAGGGGGGCAGGATGCCCACCACTACTACCACCCTTAGCCAGGGGGGCAGGATGCCTACCACTACTACCACCCTTAGCCAGGGGGGGCAGGATGCCCACCACTACTACCACCCTCACCCAGGGGGCAGGATGCCCACCACTACTACCACCCTCACCCAGGGGGCAGGATGCCTACCACTACTACCACCCTTAGCCAGGGTGGCAGGATGCCTACCACTACTACCACCCTTAGCCAGGGGGCAGGATGCCCACCACTACTACCACCCTCACCCAGGGGGCAGGATGCCCACCACTACTACCACCCTTAGCCAGGGGGCAGGATGCCCACCACTACTACCACCCTCACCCAGGGGGGCAGGATGCCCACCACTACTACCACCCTTAGCCAGGGGGCAGGATGCCCACCACTACTACCACCCTTAGCCAGGGGGCAGGAAGCCTACCACTACTACCACCCTCACCCACGGGGGCAGGATGCCTACCACTACTACCACCCTTAGCCAGGGGGCAGGATGCCCACCACTACTACCACCCTCACCCAGGGGGGCAGGATGCCCACCACTACTACCACCCTCACCAAGGGGGGCAGGATGCCCACCACTACTACCACCCTTAGCCAGGGGGGCAGGATGCCCACCACTACTACCACCCTCACCCAGGGGGGCAGGATGCCCACCACTACTACCACCCTTAGCCAGGGGGGCAGGATGCCCACCACTACTACCACCCTTAGCCAGGGGGCAGGAAGCCTACCACTACTACCACCCTCACCCACGGGGGCAGGATGCCTACCACTACTACCACCCTTAGCCAGGGGGGCAGGATGCCCACCACTACTACCACCCTCACCCAGGGGGCAGGATGCCCACCACTACTACCACCCTCACCCAGGGGGGCAGGATGCCTACCACTACTACCACCCTTAGCCAGGGGGCAGGATGCCTACCACTACTACCACCCTTAGCCAGGGGGCAGGATGCCTCACCACTACTACCACCCTTAGCCAGGGTGGCAGGATGCCTACCACTACTACCACCCTTAGCCAGGGGGCAGGATGCCCACCACTACTACCACCCTCACCCAGGGGGGCAGGATGCCCACCACTACTACCACCCTCACCCAGGGGGGCAGGATGCCCACCACTACTACCACCCTCACCCAGGGGGGCAGGATGCCCACCACTACTACCACCCTTAGCCAGGGGGCAGGATGCCCACCACTACTACCACCCTCACCCAGGGGGGCAGGATGCCCACCACTACTACCACCCTTAGCCAGGGGGCAGGATGCCCACCACTACTACCACCCTTAGCCAGGGGGCAGGAAGCTCTACCACTACTACCACCCTCACCCACGGGGGCAGGATGCCTACCACTACTACCACCCTTAGCCAGGGGGGCAGGATGCCCACCACTACTACCACCCTCACCCAGGGGGGCAGGATGCCCACCACTACTACCACCCTCACCCAGGGGGGCAGGATGCCTACCACTACTACCACCCTTAGCCAGGGGGCAGGATGCCCACCACTACTACCACCCTTAGCCAGGGGGCTGGATGCCTACCACTACTACCACCCCCACTCATAGGATGGACAATGCATGACACAACAAGCACACCACAACCTAGGGAATGCAAGATTAAGACATCCCCCACCACCATGACAAGCGTGTGAGCAGGCTGTGTCAAATGCCTACAACACCGAACATGACTTTGAACATACAATGTGACCCCCTAGCACATGTGCCACACATATATGTGTGTGGCACCCACAATGCAAGCAGCCCATGACCATTGTGGCAATGGGGCCTAAACCCCCATCATCACAGTGACCAAAAGGTAAGTGTGGGGTCCATAGCTGAAGCACATTTTGACCATTGTGGCAATGGGGTCTAAACCCCCATCATCACAGTGACCAAAAGGCAAGTGTGGGGTCCATAGCTGAAGCACATTTTGACCATTGTGGCAATGGGGTCTAAACCCCCATCATCACAGTGACCAAAAGGTAAGTGTGGGGTCCATAGCTGAAGCACATTTTGACCATTGTGGCAATGGGGTCTAAACCCCCATCATCACAGTGACCAAAAGGGAAGTGTGGGGTCCATAGCTGAAGCACATTTTGACCATTGTGGCAATGGGGTCTAAACCCCCATCATCACAGTGACCAAAAGGTAAGTGTGGGGTCCATAGCTGAAGCACATTTTGACCATTGTGGCAATGGGGTCTAAACCCCCATCATCACAGTGACCAAAAGGTAAGTGTGGGGTCCATAGCTGATTCACATTTTGACCATTGTGGCAATGGGGTCTAAACCCCCATCATCACAGTGACCAAAAGGCAAGTGTGGGGTCCATAGCTGAAGCACATTTTGACCATTGTGGCAATGGGGTCTAAACCCCCATCATCACAGTGACCAAAAGTTAAGTGTGGGGTCCATAGCTGAAGCACATTTTGACCATTGTGGCAATGGGGTCCAAACCCCCATCATCACAGTGACCAAAAGGGAAGTGTGGGGTCCATAGCTGAAGCACATTTTGACCATTGTGGCAATGGGGTCTAAACCCCCATCATCACAGTGACCAAAAGGTAAGTGTGGGGTCCATAGCTGAAGCACAATTTGACCATTGTGGCAATGGGGTCTAAACCCCCATCATCACAGTGACCAAAAGGGAAGTGTGGGGTCCATAGCTGAAGCACATTTTGACCATTGTGGCAATGGGGTCTACACCCTCATCATCACATTGACCAAAAGGTAATTGTTGACAAAGAAAGAGCTGCAACTGCCAAACTGCATGGATCATTCCTGGTCACAGAACCAAAAACTCATCTGTGGCAAAGTAGTGTATGTGTCCCATTGCAACATAAATTGGGGGAGCCAAATACTGCAGTGCAAATGAAACATTCCTTTGGCCATGTGCAGACAAACAACACCCATGGGGGCTGAGACCGTCAACAGTCATCAATGACACAATGACAGAAGTGACCATCAGAATGCAGAACCACATATTTGCACCAATGGGCACACAAATGCAGATACCCTGTGGAGACAGCAGATGTGAGGTGAACAGATACCATACCATGGCAGCAATGGGACACACAAACCATGATCACTGTGCTGACCGATGACCTAGGAGTCCCAGGGACAGCAGGGGAAACACACCAAACAACATACAGCCAATGGCACACCCAAGATATGCCAATGCAGTGGTGCAGATGCACAAACACAAACAGGCAGACCAACACTGTCATCATACACAGCAGGTGAGGGGTGGGGGTGCCAGTGTCCCCAGGCAACAACACAACACATGAGGAGAGCTGAATACCAATCATACAGATGTGCATACACTGCCACACTAAGGTAACTCATGGATCCAAATCCCCTATGTGGGCAAGCAGGCATTGACAGGTGAGAGGGAGCACAAAACACACATGTCACACAGGCACGTAGGAACAACAACTGACACAGCAAGTCACAGACACACCACAGCACCACCCCCAGGGCCCCCACAATGTGGTGACCCTGGGCTGAATAAAAATACCACTGTGATGACAAAGCTAAATGTCGTTCACACTGTGAACCACAGTCAGGTGTCCTGAGCAACAAACTACCATCACACCTACACAAGCACAAATCAATCAGCATGGCCAGTAAGCCAAGGCCAACATGGAGGCAGGGGACTAGCCGGGCAACAACTCTCATCTGCACACACTCAAGACCACACCCCTCGACCTCCAACAATGTGCAGCAGTGAAGTACACATGCACTGGTGACATTGCACATGCACCCATGACTATTCCAGGGTGGTGGGTGGGAACCAAGGTGTAGAAACACATCACACATGGACACTCAACAAGACTCCTGAATGTCTGACACACTGCACACTACGCTGTACATGGACATGACGGCAATACCACACCGACCAATGGGATCCCAGCCACAGTCACACACCAATGAAGAAGCCAAGGTCACCCACAAAGAACACACATAGACAACAACCAACATTGCAGCCCGGACCCTAAGGAGTGCCAGCAGTCACACACACAACGTGTCACAATCACTGAAAGATAACACAAACTGGAAATCACATGACAGGGGCAAACAACAAGTGCCAAAGGGAAACCTGACTGTGACCCATCTGCGTCAGCACACAAACTCTGCCCTGACAGCAAACACACCTATGGGTGACACCCTGATGACCAGTAATGTGCCATGCACCCACATCACAGAGAACACAGGGAGAAGACTTTGGGGGAACATAGCTCAAGTCAGCAAGCATCACAAACAGGTACAACACTAGGGATCACAGCATGCGCAGATGAATGGAAGTGAACACACAGACATGCACATACAACACACACCTTGGGCGCAGGCAATGTCACACGTGTACACACTGCCATGAGGGGACTCCACTCCTGTGTGAGGAAAGCTGTGCCATATGTTGCCTCAGTAGGGCCCCATCATGTCAGCTGAGCACTTGGTCACACAATCAACAATTAGCACCAAATGAGGGCTCCCATCACATCAGCCTGGTCATGGATGTGCCAACGGAATCATCAGCACAGATCCAACACACTTGTATAGCAATGTTGCACTGACTACACGGATGAGTCCCTCCCCATTGATGCCCAAACCTGCATGTCCACTGGAGATGGCAACACGGTCAGGGAAGTAGACAAATGCAACGATGGCAGGCACAACAGATGTGCAGGGGTGGAAGCCACAGATATGAAATTGCCAATGTAAGTAGGAAACCCATTGCCAAATACTGAACACATGACACCCTCAGATGCTGCTATTGATGACATGGATACACCACATGATAGGACACATTCCCCCTGGACCACATGGGTTCCTGCACAGTAACACTTCATAATCATGAGACCAGATATCACCATCACTGCAGCAAGGGCATGGTTAGCTGCACCAACAACATGTACATCTGAAGCATGAGCACTAGAGAAAAGAAAGTTGCTTTATTCAGCATATGTGTTGTTTGATAACGACGTCCAGAAGAAATTAGAGCAAAGGCCAATGGCCAGTCCATTGTCAAAGTTCAAACAGGGTGACACTGGCAGATGTCACCCTACGCATGCCTGCACAATACCAGGGACAATCCACTAGGAGGGGCAACCGGGGGGCAGGCCAGGCACCGCAGGGACAGGATCAGGGCTCACCAGGGGGAGTCAGGGAAGGGGTGGTGGGTGCTGGAGAGCCACTGACAACTGCAGTGGAGGTGTCTGACATGGTGTGTGCCGGCACAACTGGGGGGCATGACACAGATGTCGTGGGTGCCGGCACAACTGCAGTGGACCCTGCAGATGGGGTGGACAGGTCCGCCACTGCAGTGCCCAAGTCAGACAGGGCGGTAGTGGACTCCACTGCAGTGCCTACCTCCAGGGGAGGAGAATGGGGAACAGGCAAGGTGGGTTGGACAGAGGGGGAGGACACCCTCACCACATCAGTGGCACAGACAAGCGCAGCGGGGGTGTGGTGCTGGGAGAGCAAGTGGCAGGGGGAGAAGGCCGGAGCATCTTGGGGATGGTATATCTGTGGGTGGGGGAACCTGGGGCAGGGTGTGGTGGGGGCACCTGTGCAGTGGGGGCCTGAGGGATGGAGGACGGAGACCTTGTGCCTGAGCTGCAGGGCGGTGGCGGGGTCTTGCTCTTAGCACTCCGGGGGACTTGCGGGTGGGGGCCTCAGTCCGTCTGCGCCTGGGGGAGGGTGTCCGGGGGCGAGGGGCACTCTGCTCCGTGTGGGTGGGCTTCCTCTTCCCCCGGGATGCTGGAGCAGCTTCATCGGTGGGGAAGAGGCCGAGGTCACAGAGGAAGAGCTGCTGTGACTTTGGGGTTGCAGGTGAGGCAAGGGAGGGTGCTTTGGAGGGAGAGGGAACTGAGGACTGCGCAGTGCATGTGGATGCGTGTGTGTGTTCCAGGGCCCCATCCCCTGTGAGTCTGGCTTCAGTCCCCTGAATGTGCGTGCGTGTGCGTTTTGTCATTGGCGTGTGTGTCAGTGTGCTGGATGTGTGTGTGCTGGTGTGTGCCTGTGCCAGTGTGTGTGTGCCTGGGATGGGTAAGGTGCTGGGGAGTGTGGATGGAGCAGAGGCAGGAGGGGTGAGGGACCGTTTGAGGAGGGACACTGCTGCCGTCAGGGAGGAGTCCATGGACCTATTGCCCCTCTGTAGGTCAGACATGCCCGATGAGATGCCCTCCATGAACGACACCAGCTGAGTCAACAGCGCGGTGTGCGCATGGAGGACACTCAGCATGGCTGTCTGCCCTACATGGAGCTGGCGAAGGAGGTACACAGACTCCTCACTCAGGGCAGCAGGGGACACAGGGGCAGGGGGTGCAGTGCCTGGCCCAAAGGAGACACGCTCCCGGACATGGGAGCCTCCACGGACCTGGGGAATGGGAGCCGATGGGAGGGCGGTGGTGGTGCTGGTGGTGGCGGGGACAGCAACACTAGCTGGGGTGTGGTGGCTGCTGACACCCGCCTCCACAAGGGAGTCATCCTCCGAGTTGCTCTGGTCCTCAGCTGAGGTGGATGCTGCTGAGGACTCCTCGGTGTGGCTCCCCTCGCCCTCCGTGCCACTGGGTCCCTCCGACCACTCCTCGGCTGCTGACCCAGTCTGGCTCTCCGGCTCCTCCTGGTCCGTGGAGCTGTCCCCTTCCGTGGCCGTGGATGTATCTGCAAACAATGGGGAAACAGACAGACATCAGTCACCTGCACATAACGCACACACCACTGTGAGCACAGCACATCACAGAGCAAGCCCTGGCATCATTAGTTGTACATTGCTAAAAGTGCACTAATTGAACAGGAGAAGTCAATTGTCAGTCTGATGCCAAGCATGGCACTCACATCCCACATGGCCTTGCACCCATCTGTCTGGTGTCTGTTGGATTGCAACACCCCAGTGTTGACACATGCACCAAGTACACAGTAGTTGGACAGTGCAGAGGACACGGTGTGGACACATCACAGCTCTTGCCACTGAGTCAGTACAGGTTTACGGATGTAAGGGATGCCCAGAGTCAAATAGGAAATGCATGTGATGCATACCAGCGACAGACACCATGATGCACCCATGTCCTGATAGCCAGCGCCACTATGGTGTGCATGTAGCACATGTCACTCCCCTGCAGGATCACCAATCAGTAGACACATGCCATGGCGGAGGCATGACTGCAAAGTCATACATCACTGTCTCAGTGATGTATGACTTTGCAGCCAGACAACAACACTCTGCACTGTGTCACAATAGTAGGTCATGGGGAATGCAAGTCCTGGAGCTGCACAAGTGCACATGTACATCCCCCCACAACACATCCTCTTAACCCTCATCTGTCCAGGTCATACCTATTGGACATATGGGAGACCTGTGACACTACCCTCTGAACCTGAGCCCCTCACACTCTGCTGTGCATGGGGAACAGCTGCCTGAACTTCACATTTACATGCCCCAGTCTGCATGGGCAGCTGATCAGACACCTATGTGTCACACAAGTATCGTCTCCTATGGTCACATCTCCAGTGGCATGCTGAGCCCCTACCAAGAAACTCCACAGCAGTCCTGGCGACTAATCCACAGCACACTGACACAGAGGCAGACACCTGAGGGGTCAAATCACTGTGCACAATGTGTCCGCTGATACACGGGAGTGGGAGTACAGAGTGTATTGTATGGCCTGGAGTAGGCATGACTGTCCAGCCCCACATGAATGAGGGATGAGCCCTGGACTGTAGGCAGCTGGCTAAGTATGTGTGACACACGTCATATACATACTCCTGGGGCCCAAACATTGTTCCCACCCGCAGCATGGGTGTGTGCCAGGTACCCCAGCCACATGTGGTGGATCAGCTCAGCAATTGGACCACAGATCAAAGTAACACGCTGAATACATGTCAGAATACAGGCATTGTGTAAGCAATGGACCCACCCATGATGCCCACCACAGAGTCAGGGAAACAGATGCTGTCTCCCACCTTGAGTCAAACAAACTGCAAGGACACAGTCCTAAGTGACAGAATTCCCTGCATGTAAGGGCCACACCTGGGTATCAGATGAGGAGTGGGCAGTGCACAATAGAGGGACATGGCTCCTGGACAACATGACTGCTGTACTGTGGCAGTTCAACCTGGCCCGAGGAGGGCACATAGCATGTTAGACAGAGTACACAGTGCAGTCTTTGACTCACCCCTCCTTGCTGCTCTCTGGCCTTCAGCTGCCCATCCAGGTCTGGAAAGACCACCGCCAGGATCCTGAGCATGTGGGGGGTCAGGGTCCGTGTTCCGCCCCTCCTGCGAGGAGGCGACAGCTTCAGCTGGACCCGTGCAATCCTCCGGGTCCAGCCCCGAAGGTCCTGCCACCTCTTTTGGCAGTTGCGGATCCGGCGCTTGTAGACCCCCACGGACCGGACAGCCCGGACGATGTCCTTCCAGATCTCATGCTTCCGATGGGCAGAAGCCTGTCAGGATGACAAAGTGATAAGGCCATTACTACACATGCAACATATCCGTGCATGACACAGTTGCATATACATGTCGCAATCACAGGGGCACATGGTGTACCCAGGCAGTGCACGGCTGCCCATGGACAGTTTTCCAGAAGTCACTACATGGTATCATTGCATGGGGAGTAAAACCCTGTTCAGAAGCACTGTCACTGCACCATACCTGTCCAGTGCAAGTCACTACACACTATGGGGGTGACAACTACTCAGTGAGCCTGCTAGCCAGTGGTGTGCTGACTCTCAGCCTTGCTAGTCAGACAAAATGCACATTCAGAAAGGCAGTGCACAGAACACTCACCTGCTCCCCTGGTGTCCCATACAGCTTGCTGTACTGTGGAAGTAGGCTGTCCAGCAGGGCCTGGTTCTCCTCAAGGCTGAAGGCTGGGGCTCTCTCCACAGTACGTGCCATTGCAGGGTCCAGAGGGGCAGAGACAGCAGCAGTGCAGTGGCAGATGTCGTCCTGGAGCATGTAGTGCAGGCAAGTGGGCTCTCAGGGGAACATGCAGCAATATATATGTGCTGGAGAGGCAGATACTGTCCCTTGTGTCCAAAGTGATAGGTCCAAGTCGTTTGCATCTTCTGAATCTGGCCAATCCATGGAATAGCAGCACCAAAACACGCCCACAGCATCCTTCAAAATTTCAACTTCATGACATACATGATTTTGCAACATTGTTGTGGGTGACCAACTGATTTTCCAGCAACTGACTCGTTCGAAATTCGAAAACGCGTCCGTTGCCAGGCAAGCCCATTGTCAATGGGTGCGCACCGATCGGTCCATTGAGGTACAACGCGCACAGGGGTACAACGCGTACCCGCACACATTGAATGCAATGGGCCGGCCGGAGGCACCGATCGGTCCATTGCTGTTCAACGCGCACAGGGGTACAACGCGTACCCGCACACATTGAATGCAATGGGCCGGCCGGAGGCACCGATCGGTCCATTGCTGTTCAACGCGCACAGGGGTACAACGCGTACCCGCACACATTGAATGCAATGGGCCGGCCGGAGGCACCGATCGGTCCATTGCTGTTCAACGCGCACAGGGGTACAACGCGTACCCGCACACATTGAATGCAATGGGCCGGCCGGAGGCACCGATCGGTCCATTGCTGTTCAACGCGCACAGGGGTACAACGCGTACTCGCACACATTGAATGCAATGGGCCGGCCGGAGGCACCGATCGGTCCATTGCTGTTCAACGCGCACAGGGGTACAACGCGTACCCGCACACATTGAATGCAATGGGCCGGCCGGAGGCACCGATCGGTCCATTGCTGTTCAACGCGCACAGGGGTACAACGCGTACCCGCACACATTGAAAGCAATGGGCCGGCCGGAGGCACCGATCGGTCCATTGCTGTTCAACGCGCACAGGGGTACAACGCGTACCCGCACACATTGAAAGCAATGGGCCGGCCGGAGACACCGATCGGTCCATTGCTGTTCAACGCATCACTGTACATGTGACTGGCATATGTCAGCATGCCTGTCTCAGATGGACATATGCCAGCCACAGATAGCTCCCAGGGAGTGAGGGGCACACCTACATCACGACAGCCTGTCCAAACCTTATCATAAGGCATGTAAGGCTGCATTTCCTATTGTGTGTATGTTGGTGTACATGTTGTCCTGTGGGTGTCACCTGTGGGCAGCCACCCCCAGGCTGTGCACGTGTTAATGGGGACAGGATCCTGGGTGTTACGTGTACGTGACCACTGTGATGTGCAACTGTTCATATCTGTGCATGTGCCATGGTCACATTTCACAGTGGTGTTTGTGTATGTCATGTCACATACCCCGTGAGTCCCATGTGGGACGGTATGTTTGATCCAGGGTGTCCCAGTGGCACAATAGTGATGGCCCTCCACAGTCTTTGTGCATGTAGTGTTTACAATGTCTCTGATTTCATGTGCACAATGGGAGACAGTCTCCACATCCACGTTGTGTGTGCATGGACTCTGATGTTGTGCGTGTGTGTCACAGACGTCCATGGCTCTCCTGCCATGGCAAGTGTGGCCACTACCTGTGGGGGTCATGTTTGTTTTGTTGTGGTGTACACATGATACTCCAGGTGATGCCAGTGTCCATGTGGCATTACAGAGTCCCTGGGAATGTGCCTGTCGTTGAGCTGTGGTGCCTGGGGCACATCTGTCCTCACATGTCACTGGGGGGTGACTGTGACACAGCATCATGATATCCAATGGGCCAACCTGGGACAAATTGATGCCACCTGTAGGACCGTGTTGACAGATGTTGGCCATGTATGTACCATACATGTCGTTCCGGTACTGCACACTTCATGTAGTTGTGCCTCATGATGATGTATGTTGGGATCTTGAGTGTGTTCAATGCCGCATATGTGGGGTGACTGACGATCTTGCTTACTTCTCCTCTGCACTGCAGGGCTCCTGCTGTCCATCGGCCATTCCCAGACCTGGCAACGATGGTGGAACGGGACAGCATCCGACGGTACCGCTTCACCAGGCAGCTGATTGAGGATTTGGCAGTGCAGTTGTCCCCACATTTGCAGCCTGGCCGGCCGTATCCTACAGCGCTGACCCCCAAGGTGAAGGTGATGGCAGCCCTACACTTCTTTGCCACCGGTACCTTCCAACATACTGTGGCGTCTGCTGGTGGGATGTCACAGACCATGTTCAGCCGTGTGCTCCGCGATTTCTTGGAGGCAATGTTGCTCTTCCTGAACCGGTACATCTATTTCCCTAGACTGCGACGACTCACTGACGTGAAGAGTGACTTTTATGCCCTGGGGAGGATGCCGCATGTCATTGGCTCCATTGATGGGACACATGTGGCTTTGGTACCACCACAGGCCCAGGAGCAGGCCTACAGGAACCGCAAGCACTACCACTCGGTCAATGCACTGGTGGTGTGTCTTGCAGACATGACCATCACACACGTGTGTGCCCGTTTCCCTGGTTCAGCACACGATGCCTTTGTGATGAGGAGTAGTCGCATCCCCAGGTTGATGGCACAGATGCAGAACCAGCGTGCCTGGCTTGTCGGTGTGTACTGACTTTGTGCCATTGTGTGTGATCTGATCTGTAGTATTCCACCCACTTTTCCAAGTCAGCTGATGTGCACTTGTCTGTCCGTAGGTGACTCGGGATACCCCAACATGCCGTGGTTGCTGACACCCCTCAGGAACCCTGTGACACCTGCCCAGATGCGCTACAATGAGGCACATGGTCGGACCAGGAGAGTGATTGAGCGGACCTTTGGTCTCCTGAAGAGCCGCTTCCGCTGCCTGGACAAGACCGGAGGGTCCCTCCCATATGCCCCTGCGAAAGTGTGCAAGATTATCATCGTCTGCTGCATGCTCCACAACCTGGCAGTGCGGAAGGAGTTGCCTCTCATCCAGGATGACGATGACCAACATCCGCCACCTGTGGAGGATCCTGGCCTGGACCACGATGCCAGTGACGATGATGATGATGATGGTGATGGTGATGTCCGCACACAGCTCATCACCAACTTCTTTAGCTGAATGTGAGTATCCTGAGGTGTCATGTGAATGATGTGAGTTGGCATGATGTGTGGGTGGTGCTCTGGTGCTGTTGGAGTGTGTCCATGGGCTACTTGACAGGATGTGTGTTGCGATGTGTGGTGACAGGTGGGCTGTACTCCCCAACAGTGTTGACATGCTAACTTGGTTCTGGGTGGGTATCTTGTAACATGTATTGTGCATGAGTTTTGCTGTTCTGTCCTGTACTGCATTGCTTTTGACTGTGTGTCATTTCTGTCCTTCACAGGGTACTTTCAGATTCGTTTGGTCAACTGTGTCCACCGACGACGTGATTGCACATCCAGGCTGGTAGCTGTTGTGTCCCTACAGGTGATGTGCGCCACACCCATGGACTTCCTTCTGTCTACAGTTGTTGACTGTGTGCCCGCTACCAGGTGGGGTTACCTTGCATCTGTAGTGGTTACGGCATGTTGCTACTGTGTAATAAACCTGTGCTTCACTTAGTGATGTGCGTTGTCTGTGGTCACACATTTGACTGCCATTTGCTTACTGCACCTGTGGGCTACTTGACTACAACTGGGAATGGGTGTGGTGTCTGTGCATTGCACCGTCTTCCCTGGCAACATCAGTGTAGGCAATGAGTCAGATGGCCTAGGTGTGTATGTGTTGTGTAGCCCTGGTGGTGTGTCTCCCTCATATGTGTCACGTTGCCTGTACTCACATGCCTGTGTTGTCCTTGCTGTTGCAGTTCGCATACACAGTGTAATTTTGCAGTTCATCATCCCCATAACAGCACCCACGTTGGAATCACGACAGAGGCAAGTATGGTGTATTATTGTGTTTATTGTGATACATCTGTGATAATAGTGCATAGGATGGATTGTGCTGTACATGAATCTTGCAATCCCAAGTTCCTAGATGAATAGAAAGTCCAGGTAGACAGGATCCCCAGTATCGGGGCCACAGTTGTCTGACACATTGTTCCAACTTGTACTCCCCATGCAGTGTGTGGGAGTAGTGTTGCCATTAACAGGGTGAACAGTCTGTGCACAAAGGCGAAAATCCAGAACAGGTTCAGGCTTCCTGGGAGTTGCGCTTGGCCATCAGCCTCTCACTTTCCCCTCCTCGGACGACCCCTCTTCTTGGGGGGCCCTCAAGTGCAGGCTGCTGCGGTGCAGGGGACTCTCCGCCAGAGTCCTCCTCCCTCCCTGTGGCAGTTGCAGTTTGTTCGGTACCAGATGTTGTTGGCACACAGGGAGGTGTGGACTGGTTGCTGTTCATCTGGCGGAGGCATTGTAAAATGTCCCTGTGCACCGCCGTCATCTCATGTAGTACATCCCACTTGGACTCCACGCGGGACATGTGGGAGTCCACACGTGACATGTGTGACTCCACGTGGGACATGTGGGAGTCCAAGCGGGCATGATGGGCAGCCTGCTGCTGTTTGATGTCTCTGAGGAGCCCCACTACCTGGCTGAGCTCTCCGGTGCTGGACTGGTACGCATCAGCTATGCGTACCAGTTGTGGGTCTTCATGCACACCAGCAACGTCTGCAAGCAGCGACCTTCTGTCTCCCACCCCTCCCACCACCCCTGCTGACATGTGCAGTGTGTGCAGTTGCACGCACAGATAACCCTGGTCCACCTTGGGGGTTGGTGGTGGTGGTGGTGTCCATGGCCCCAGGTTGGTCCAGGGTCACTGCGCTGGTGTTGTTCCTTATTCTGTCCATGTCGGCAGGGATGGTATTCGTGGTGACAGTCGTTGGAGGGGTGGGTGCAGGGGGTGCAGCTGGTGGACCTGCTGGTGCTGCAGCTGGTGGTCCTGCTGGTGCAGCATGTTGACTTGCACCGGATGTGCCAGGTTGTTCTTCATCGTCCGAGGAGGACAGAGGCTGTACGACGCCAGTGAGCTCGGCATCCTCTTGAGCCTGGGACTGGGACTCCTCAGCGTCTGCTGCTGTGTCCCTATCATCACCTGTTTTTGGGAGACACAAACAATGTATGTCATGTTTCTGCAGGCATCAGTGGTTGACACACCTGACAGTTGTGACTGTGCCTCGGGGTGCGGGCCTGTACATTGTATTGTCCTAAGTCGTCACAGTCAGGGGTTGATATTGGTGTGGCACATTGTCCTGCATTATTTGGGCATTTCTATGTATTCTCTGGGGTGTGAACATGGTCTGCATTGATTGTGTTTGGTTGACAGCCAGACCTCCTTCCCACCCACCCACCCACCCAGTCAGTTATCCCACCATGGAACGTGCTTGCATTGCAGGGAGTGTAAGTTGTCTCTCAGGATGTCAGTCAGTGGTGTCCTGCTGTTTGTTGGTGCACAGTTGGCAGCAGGGCCTTGTGCTCCCCACAGCAGTAGCCAGTGTCAGCCATCTTGTGAGTCCTTCTCCACTCCCTGTGATGTGAGCATGGTTCAGGGTGGTGTTGATGGGCCAGTTGTGAGGCTGAGCAATGTCTGTGACTACGACTCCCATCATGCTATTGCCTCCACCCCCTTCCCAGCATGCCCATGCTTCCTTCCTTTTGACTCTGCTTCCCTGTGGGGTGGGCTGGCTGTGCTGACAGGATGGCTGGGAGTGTTGTCCTGGCAGTTGTTTGGCTAAGAGTCCCAAGAGTGTCCCTGTGCTTCACACAACATAACCCAGGGTGGTGGTGCTTTGTGGGATCTTGTGTTAGGATGGAGGGCATTGCATTCTACCAGGTGGGTACTGTGGAGTTTGTGTGGGGGGGGTGTGAGGGGAGGTGCTTGTGACTATGGTCAGTGCTGCAAGTCCCCCTTCCCACCCAGCTAGCCGGATATCCCACCATGGAACGTGCTTGCATTGCAGGGAGTGTAAGTTGTCTCTCAGGATGTCAGTCAGTGGTGTCCTGCTGTTTGTTGGTGCACAGTTGGCAGCAGGGCCTTGTGCTCCCCACAGCAGTAGCCAGTGTCAGCCATCTTGTGAGTCCTTCTCCACTCCCTGTGATGTGAGCATGGTTCAGGGTGGTGTTGATGGGCCAGTTGTGAGGCTGAGCAATGTCTGTGACTACGACTCCCATCATGCTATTGCCTCCACCCCCTTCCCAGCATGCCCATGCTTCCTTCCTTTTGACTCTGCTTCCCTGTGGGGTGGGCTGGCTGTGCTGACAGGATGGCTGGGAGTGTTGTCCTGGCAGTTGTTTGGCTAAGAGTCCCAAGAGTGTCCCTGTGCTTCACACAACATAACCCAGGGTGGTGGTGCTTTGTGGGATCTTGTGTTAGGATGGAGGGCATTGCATTCTACCAGGTGGGTACTGTGGAGTTTGTGTTGGGGGGGTGAGGGGAGGTGCTGGTGACTATAGTCAGTGCTGCAAGTCCCCCTTCCCACCCAGCCAGCCAGCCAGATATCCCACCATGGAACGTGCTTGCATTGCAGGGAGTGTAAGTTGTCTCTCAGGATGTCAGTCAGTGGTGTCCTGCTGTTTGTTGGTGCACAGTTGGCAGCAGGGCCTTGTGCTCCCCACAGCAGTAGCCAGTGTCAGCCATCTTGTGAGTCCTTCTCCACTCCCTGTGATGTGGGCATGGTTCAGGGTGGTGTTGATGGGACAGTTGTGGGGGGGCAATATGTGTGACTGCGACTCCCATGATGCTATTGGCTACACTGACTTGGCCAGCATACACAGAATTCCTTCCTTTGAGTGGTCTTCACTGTGTGTTGGTGTTGTTGTGGTGGCTACATGTGTGGATGTGTTTGTTAGTTCTATTTGTGCCACTGCCTAGCTGTAGTTGTGGTTGTGTTTGTACATGTGTTGGCACAGTTGGATGTGACTTTTTTGATGGCATGTGTTGTGTTTCTCTGACTGACATACACATTTTGGGATGATTCTGTTCTGGTTGCTGTGTGATTGCTATGAGTGCATGGTTTGACTCTCCCCTTGACAGTGATGTGTGTGTGTTTTGTGGCAGTATATTGTGTACATTTGTTGTGTACTCACCAGGCTCTGGGATGTCCTCTAGTCCATATATGCTCACTGGCGGTAGGATGGCCCGCACCTTCTCCTCCCAGGGCCTGAGGTATATTGGCTTGGCAGGAGGGCCACTGCCGGTGTGTTGGCTGTTGATGTAGTCTTGCTTCAGCAGTTTCCGTACCCTCCTGCGCACGTCATACCACCTGTTCTGGATGTCGCTCTTTGTGCGCCGACATGGTGATTGGGCGTTCACCCTGTTGATGATCCTCTCCCACATCTTGGTTTTCTGCGACATGGGGGTCTGTTGGACCAATGTGCCAAACAGCTGTGGCTCTACCCTGAGGATCTCGTCTACCAGGACTTCCAATTCACAATCTAGGAACTTGTGATTCTTCTTGGGGGGCATGGTGATGGGTGGTGATGGTGGGTGATGTGTGTGTTGGTGTGCAGGTGAGGGTGTGTGGGTGTGTGTTGTGCTGGGTGTATGTGAGGTAGGTATTTGTTGGTGTGCTGCTGGTGTGTGGCTTGTGTGAGGGATGAGCTGTGGGTGTGTGGTTGCTTTCTCTTGGGTGCTGGCAGTGGAATGGCATTTGCAAAGGCTCATGGTAGTGATTTGTGTCCTTTATATAGGTGGAGTTGTGGGTGTGTCTTTGTTCTCTGTCCCCACCCCCCCAGTATTTATTGGCTTGGTAATTGCTTGTTTGGCCTTTTTTGGTTGATTTTTCCTTTGTGCTGTTTGTGTATGTTGGAAACGTTCTTGTGACCGAGTCGGACCCTGCATTGGTCTCGTACGGTGTTTTCCGTTTCGTTCACGCTGTGTTTGTGCAGTTTTGTATGCTGCGTACGCGTCGGTCGCGGTGTATTGTGTTGCTTCGGCTCGGTTTTGTATGCGTGTCGGTCGTCACGGCTTGTCCTCCGTCCGACTCGGTCGGGTTTTTCGCGCCTTGCATCGTACTTTGCGGGTTGGAGTTGGCGGGTACGATTCGGTCGGATTTGTTCCGGGTGCGTGTCGGTCGGTTGGATTCGCGTGTTTTTCCGGCCGGATTGCTATTTTCCGAGCGGCTCGGTCGGTCGGCTTGGTTTCCTGACGTGTCGGTCGGATTTATCGCGGCTTGCATCGTACTTGGCGTGTCGGGCGCCACTGGTACGTGTCGGTCGGTAATTTTTCCGGCTCCGAGTCGGTCGGTGCTTTTTCCGGCCCGAATCGGAATCGACCCCAAAGTGTTGGGCAAAGCTAAATGTGGCAAAAATTATATTTGTGTGTGAATGCCTACGTAGTTGATGGTTGGGCGCTGTGTTCTGGTGAGGACTCTGTGTTTTGCGCTTAGCAAAATAGTGGATGTTAAGTTGTGTAGGTGCTATTGACTGAAGGGAAAGTGTAATGTTGTGCATGTGGCACATACTGGAATTTCGCTGCAGAATAGTGGGCATGCAGTTTTAATTCTAGCTGTGTGGATTCTGTGGGGTGCCGAGATGTTGGCCAAGAATGTGGCTGGCTGTGTTATTCCTGTTCTCCAATAACGTGTGTTCCACTTGAAAATGTCCTAGCCTTTATTCAAGAAACTATATTTACACATTACAAAGGCATTGCTTGAAGGTTAATAAGAGTCTATTTGCAGGCACATTTTCTAAATGCCCTGCAAAAAAATCTGTGTTATAACGTCTTTTCATTGTGTAACAAGGACTTCACTGTGGAGAAAACTGAGGAGTATGTCAGCAAAGAGGTGCCAATGCACTGGAAGCAAAGGGATCGGCCAAGTACCCTTGGCATCTTGCATCCTTCAAGTAACAAGGACTTCTGCTAGATTCTGTTGTTCCTGTTGAAACTTTTTTTAACTGACTGCAGAACCAGGTGTCTGTACTATAAGAAATGCCATTACTATTGCTAGTCTTCTGTCTCTGGCATCACTACTGCTGACGGTCGGTGGACAATAGAGGCAACATTGTGCTATGGCAGATAGGGCCTCACTGCACGTACAGTTTCAGTGCAATCATAGACATTGAAAATGGTTCATCTGAGCCAACCACAGACAGGGGCCACTACATTGACAGATGCAGGATCCAAGCTGACTATTGATGACCGTCTTTGTGATGTTGTAGGCGGCATGTGTTGGACTTGGCCCTCTCTGCAGGTCATCCCAAAACCTTTGGCCTTAACCCACCTAATTTCTGAACCCATATCCATTGGCCTTTAGGACTCTGTGCACTTTATCACTGCTAACCAGTGCTTAAGTGCTTGTGCTCTCTCCTCTAAACCTGGTAAAATTGGGTTATACCCAGTTGGCACAATACATTTACTTGTAAGCCCCTAGTAAAGGGGTACTACATGTACCCAGGGCCTGAAAAATTAAATTCTACTACTGGTCAGTGCAACCCATGTGTGCAGTATCAAACTGCCATTTTGACCTGGCAAAGTAAACCTTTTTTGCCAGTCTAAAAACCTGCCTTTTTAATACATATAAATCACCCCTAACGTAGGCCCTAAACAGTCCCCAGGGCAGGGTGCAATGTATTTAAAAGTTAGGGCATGTCACTTTAAGTTTTCCACGTCCCGGTAGTCAAAAACTCTTAAATCCGTTTTTCACTACTGCAAGGCCTGCTTCTCAGACAGGATAACATTGAAGTTGCCTTATTACATTTAATAAGCTGCAACTTCAAAATGGTAACATGTAAACAGTTTGTGTTTGGTGTCTTTGGAATTATAATGAAAAATCCTCTTTTATGATAAATTCAGATTTTGAATTGCAGTTTTGAAAATGCCACTTTTAGAAAGTTGCCATTTTCCTGTCTTATCCATTTTGTGCTTGCAGTCTGTCTTTGGGTCACAGGACTGGGTGTAGTAAGCAGTTGGTCTTTGTGTATTCCTCCTAGACAGCCACACACAATGCAGAGCATAGATGTGCCTGGATGGGCCATCACTAGCAGGATGGGAGGACAGAGCTAGGCACAGCTCCACTTACACCTGAATAGGCTATGTCCTGCCTTCACATAAAAGATACATACCCCCTGTTAGTCTGGAGTCAGGGCAGGGCAGACTGGAAACTTGAGCATTTCAAAGGGAATCCTCTAGAAGTTTCCCTCACTTCAAAGAAGGCATCAGGTATAAATATTGGACCTCAGACACCAACTCTTCAGTACTCTCCTGGACCTGTGGATACTACAGAAGAAGCTAAAATAAATAGAGAAGGGCCCCATGCCCAAAGGGACAGGGCACCGTACAAGACTTACAAAGTCAAATAGATCTCCCTTTGGGAACTCAATCAAAAGTGCATAAACTCATTCGAACATTCATGCCTGTCGTCTCCGTTTCACACTCAATTATACCCCAAATTCAGCCAAAGTTCAGTGCCACAAACATATAGACTTCGTTCGATCTTTAATATAGCATCTACCAAAATCACATCACAATTAAAAATTCCTATAAAAATTTAATCAGATCATAACCTGATCACACTAACAGTTTTTTATGTAGCATTGTTAGATTTGGGGGTCTCTAGTTGGCAGAGGTAGGTACCTTTGACCAAATAGGGACCCTTGCGTCTAGTCAGGGTAAGGGGGATACACTACTAAAATAACCCCTGCTCACCCCCTTGGTAGCTTGGCACGAGCAGACAGGCTTATCTCAGAGGCAGTGTGTAAAGCATTTGTGAACACATACAGTAATCAAGTGACAACACTACAGATGGACACCACACCAGATGTATATTAAAAATAAGTATCTTTTATATAGATTTAACACAAGACCACAAACGACAAAAATCCACAATACTGTACTTCAAAATGGTAGAATCAGCTCAGTTCTCTTAAGATGGTAAATGCGACACTTTGAGTTCAATGTACGTTAGGATGCGTAACGCTATACAACGAAAGTGTTGCAGGGAAGGTGATGCGTCGGTTCCTTACACGCAAGAACGGTGATGCGTCGGGTCCCTACTGATGCGCAGGGGATGCGTCGGTTCTTCTCTGCAAGGGGAGGTGATGCGTCGGTTTCTTACTGCGCTTTCGTGGCGATGCGACCAGCAACGCCTTGATGCGATGAAGATCCGGTGCAATGAACAAGATGGCGTCTTCTTCTTGTTGCGACACGAAGCGTGCACACCCGACGGCCGTGCGGCGACTCAACAATTCTTCTGAGCCGCGACAGGCCCTGCAACACGCTTCCCGGTGATGCGGCGGTGTCTGATGCGACGTCGATCCTCTTCTCCGGCGATGCGAGGCGCTTCGGCAACGATGCGACAGCGGCGGCGACACTCTTCTCCGTTGATGCGGCGGCGTCTGATGCGACGTCGATCCTTTTCTTCGGTGATGCAAGGCAAGCTCTTCTCTCAAGCCCTTGGAGATCTTTTACAAGTTGATGAAAGTACACACAAAGTTCCTTTCTCCTTTCTTTGGCAGTCAGGCAACCACTGCAGGCCAATCCCCCAAACAGCACTCAGCTTAGGGATAGTCTCTTCCTCAGTTTCTCTGGTTCCTCTCCTCAGCAAAGGTTTCTTCTTGTTTCCCAAAGTGATCTAAAGTTCTGGGGTTTGGGTCCCCTCTTTTATACACATATTCTCTTTGTTCTCTGAAGGCAGAGAGGCCTTTGCCTAGTCCAAACCAGTTCTGGTCAGTCCTGGAGCACTTTGTTGACAAGACTCCTTCTTTCCTTTCACAGAGTAGGCCAGGGACATCAGACGCACCACAGGAGGTGGAGCCAGCATTGTGGAGGGAAGGCACAGCCCTATTCAGGTCCCAGGTGCAACTCCTCCCACCCATCTCCATGCAGTTCTCTCTATTCAGCCCTGTGCTGACTCACCCTGTCTCCTGGAATCCCCCAGCCCCTGTCACTCAAACTCCAGACAAGGAATACACAACCTAGCAGAGGCAGGCTTGGATAGTTAGGCAAGAAAATACCTATTTTCTAAAAGTGGTATTTTCAAACACAGGATGTTAAAACCAACTTCACTAAAATATGTATTTTATCATTCTGAGTTCATGCATACTAAATTCGTTTTTCTACCATGTTCCCTGGGTCAGTTAGGATTATAAGCTGTAATAATCAAACTGCCCATTCTGGCCTATGGAGAACAGGTAGCCTTGCAATAGTGAAAAACGAAAATGGCTGTAATTCACTATTAGGACATGCCACACACACCAGGGCATGTCCTACCTTATACTTACAATGCACCCTGCCCTTTGGCCTACCATAGGGGTGACTAATATGCAGAAAAGGGAAGGTTTAGGGACTGGCAAGTGGGTGCACTTGCCCAGTCAACATGGCAGTACCAGACTGCACACAGGCTCTGCAATGGCAGACCTGAGACACACTTTCACAGGCTGCTTCTGTGGGTGGCACAACCAGTGCTGCAAGCCCACCAGCAGCATTTGGTTTACAAGCCCTGGGCACACTCAGTGCACTGTACTAGGGTCTGACAAGTAAACCAAACCAACCAATCATGGAATCTCTAATCCATACATCAATTTACCATAGGGAGCACTTGCACTGTGGCACTGAATAGCAGTGGCACAGTGCCCAAAGCATCTATAACCAGAAAAAACACATGAGGCAACAGCAAAAAATGGAAGGGAGACCCACGCCAACAGTGCCAGGTCTAACAAGCATCAATTAAAAAAACACAATACACAGTGCATTTAAAAACAATCACAATTAAAAAACAATAAATCAAAAAAGAATAACTCAAAAAAGAGGAAGAACACATAAGACAATCACATGAGTCTTTACACAATGCTATGTTCCAATCAATGTTCAGGACGCCTGATTTTCCATATGATCATCATCTATTGCATCCAGATGTTCATCAGATTTAGTGCAAAATTATACGTCAACACATTTCAGGGGTTGACATGGAACTAGACCACCCTTTTCAGGACACATTGATATCTCCCACATACATGACATAAAAACAGGTTTCACATGTTTAGAAAAATAGCCTCAAAATTACAATAACATTTTGTAATACAAACGTTGATAAATGACCTCCTTACCCATTAAAGACCTCCACAACCCCACAGAAAAGTGGCACCATAAATAAAAATTAGGGGTCACAAGTCACGTCAATTATAAATAACATTCATACTTCCATTTATAATACCCTATATACTCAAAAACCCTTATAGTCCATCCAGTCATATGGGACCATTGTTCACCTTATCAGTCTTTATTTATCACTCATCACTTGTATCCAAGCATGATAGCCTCACTCACATCCATCAGTCTGACTCATCAACTTTATGAGTCTCTGATTCGGGTTCGTTGCACTCTTTTTGGATGACTCCCATTGAAACCCAGTGGATTCAAATCTCATAAGGTTTCACAACAAGGTATAGAACTAAGGACTACAACAAGAGAAATATGGAGACAAATGTACTTTCTGGCCGTATTACTTTACTTTTCTCCTATTGCTCCCAATCCTTAATACATGGGCTACTTAAAGGCATACCTTGTGAATATAATCAGTTATCAGTATTCTTCACCATAAATATAGGCCCTTGGTCCTGTGGTGTGCGTCAATCATCCACAGGGGTAAATGATTCCTCTTCGCTAAAATTCCACCTGTTTACTCAATTCACAGGTTTTAAAGGCTTCCTGTACCTAGAAGATTATGATGAAAGTAGTATCCTAGATATATGCCTACATTTTACTGAATCAAAATGCCCAAATGGTCCTTCAAAGATAGGGGCAAATAATGTATACAGATATATACTATTTAGATCAAGGAGGGAGGGAGAGAGAAGCTATGGTCCATTCGGCGTCCATACCTTAATACAAAAAATCAGGGGGGAGAATGGACTACTTGTACCTGTGTAACCAGGGTCAATCGGTTGTGAATCTTGCTAAAAAAAAAACCCTCATTCACGTACACAGGTGGTGGGCAGTATATCTTGATTCTCCGCCTTCCAGTAGCGTGACAGCATCATCATTGGGTTTATTGTGAGTATGCTGACCTCCACCTGGAGGAAGACCAACTGGTATTACAGTAGTGTCCAGAGATAAAAATAAGTGAGTGCGGTGCTCAAGTGAAGTGAGTTAAAATTCCCTACACCGCCATATACATTTTTTTTTTAATGAAATGGTGGTGTGGAAAATTAAAAACGAGAAGGTGCGATTGTAGATCAAGTTACTAATCTAGCCCACTCTTGAGTTCATATCGGTGGTCGACAAGTTTCAGCCTCGTTGTCCAAACGGATCTAGGGGCTTTCTTCAGGACCTATAAGTATGTAGACGCACGTTGTGGCGACTACTATAAGTGGGTTATTGACTTACCACTCCCCTTGTGTTGAGTCAGGTCATTAGTACCTGTAGCTGAAGTAGAAAAAAGAAAGAGTGCAATTATATACTTTCTTTGCATTACATTCTCAATTGTCATCACAAAGTACCCAAAAATTACGATGCTAAACACTTGGTGCAGCGTTATGGCGCAATGAGTGATCTAAACTACGTAGCACTGATCAGGAGGAAATGAGCGCATGTGGTTAGGAAGGTAATAGAGACATAATTTGTATGTTCCTTAAGGTAGAGCGCGTGTCATTCAAGGTTACACGAGCAAAGCTGTATTTGTGGCATTTCACTTGTTAATTTTAAGATGCCAGTGTCTCCGAGTTTCGAAACTTTTAGCTAGCGCGCTTTGATACTGTAACGCGCTGTAGGCAGATTTCAGAAGAGACATGGTGCCGTGTCTGTTGTGCATTGTACTGGTTATAGCACTACTTAGGTTAAAGTGCGTGTCATGAGCAGGGCGGCATTGATGGCAACTCACTAATTAATGCCAAAATGCCCGAGTTTGAGCTTTAACGTGTTGCTAGCAGAAAACAACGGACAATTAGTACCATGTCTGTTTGAAGTGCGTGCTAAGAACGCGTTTAAAGAATCTGAGCGAGGGACGTGGGAGACCGCGCTGGATGCGCTGCGGTGAACATATAATGTTCCAGTAAATGACCCAATAAAGCTATCCTCGCGCTGTTATTAGTAGGTATTAAAGGTTAAAAAGTCAAGCGCTGGGGACGGAGACGGCCGCGCTGGAGACGCTGTGGTGGTCTCACGGTCCTCATAAATACCTCAGTAAACCTCATTGTAGGTTACCTCGGGGTGCCGGCGGGCTCTTCAAACCTGCTCTGCTGGATAAAAGGAAAGGTTTAGAGTGCCTTACTTTGTGTCGCTTTCCAGCGTGTCTCGATTCACGATCCTTACCGGTAGCTGCTGGGTCGTGACTTGTGCTAGCTCTGTGCACGGTGCCCCGGGTGACGCGGGCCCGTGATGAGCTACTATTATCTATTCAGAGTGTAATTGACATAGTAGATAGACTATCTGCCAAAAAAGTGTCTTCATGTTTTAAAATAGTAAAAACATATGTTGTTAAGGAATTACCAAGGGAATGATGACGACGAGTAGTATCAACTCCCTGTTTTTTGACACTTTTGTTATGTGAATTAATAGCCACATAGAGGTGATTACGTATCTGTGAGTATTCCGGTCACTGACATGGGCTGAAAAAATTTAAAAGCTTCTGGGGCACGGGTGTTAAAAAACGTGCAGGTTGTCTTCTTGGGCTATCTTTAAGGGGATGCACTCGTATTTTGTGTCAACATTCTGTAGAGCTATTCAGGGCACATGATGTAACTCCGAGTATACAGGTCACTGACACATGCTGTCTGAAAAGGCACATCTTAGGCTATATTACTATGGATGTTCAGGCCAGTGACACGTACTGTAAGAATAGGTTAAACCTAGGCATGATGTTTGGATGGTGAGCTTTAGGAGAAGGCTTTCTTCCTTTTTACATGGATAGTGTATTAAGCTCCTCTGTGCATGTGATCTGACCAAAGGCAATTGTAGGATAGTTCGGATACTGTAAGTTGTTCAGATTGGGACGTTCTGATCTCATGTTAGGGCATGCCATGGGATATTGTCATTCAATCCCCGTGTGTTAGTCTGGAAACGGTGCTATGTAGTTTAGATCACTCATTGCGCCATAACGCTGCACCAAGTGTTTAGCATCGTAATTTTTGGGTACTTTGTGATGACAATTGAGAATGTAATGCCAAGAAAGTATACAATTGCACTCTTTCTTTTTTCTACTTCAGCCACAGGTACTAATGACCTGACTCAACACAACAAGAGTGGTAAGTCAATAACCCACTTATAGTAGTCGCCACAACGTGCGTCTACATACTTATAGGTCCTGAAGAAAGCCCCTAGATCCGTTTGGACAACGAGGCTGAAACTTGTCGACCACCGATATGAACTCAAGAGTGCGCTAGATTAGTAACTTGATCTACACACGCACCTTCTCGTTTTTAATTTTCCACACCACCATTTCATTAAAAAAAAAATTATATGGCGGTGTAGGGAATTTTAACTCACTTCACTTGAGCACCGCACTCACTTATTTTTATCTCTGGACACTACTGTAATACCAGTTGGTCTTCCTCCAGGTGGAGGTCAGCATACTCACAATAAACCCAATGATGATGCTGTCACGTTACTGGAAGGCGGAGAATCAAGATATACCGCCCACCACCTGTGTACGTGAATGAGGGTTTTTTTAGCAAGATCCACAAACGATTGACCCTGGTTACACAGGTACAAGTAGTCCATTCTCCCCCCTGATTTTTTGTACAGATATATACTGTCAGATGGAGGCAAAATAATCCTTTCTTTTATCCATCACAGTGCTAACAATCCCCATTCCATCGTTCTAGCATTAAAAAGGCAATGTAAGACAGACATATAGCTTAGACTTGTTATTTCTTTAACAGCAAGCCCAACATCATACCTAAATAAAATTCATTTAATACGGTGATGGATGCATAGATAATAAAACATTAGCAAACCCTCTTGTCAGTTAGTGCAGGAAGTAATTTAGAGAGTCATTAGCGTAAGCGCATCGATTTTATTTGCTTTGTTCACATGAATAATAATTCCACTTGAATCAACTAAACTTCTTTATTCTTCTTCTTGGTTTCTAGGTCCTTCGGAGCTCCAGATCGCCCACACCCTCACCTGAAAGGATACATCAAGTAAGTGAATGCATTAATACTTTATAACTGCTGCTTGTGGGGTCAGTAGTAATGTGATTCACCAGCTCACTTGTCAATAGGGTGAGATTATCATGTGAAAAAATATATCCTGATAGTTAGTCTCTTTCACAACATCATGGGGAAGAGATAAATATCCTCTCCAAGCTGGTGATTGTGGTATATAAATCACCCAAAAGAAAATATGACTTATGAAGGGAAACGAAAATAACATACTCTGAGAAACAAAGGCACACGTTCTTATTGCAATGGTTCCCCCGTTATTCCTTCGTCCAGTCACTCTCTTTCTCTCTCTTTTTTGCCCCCCCCTTCTCGCTTCAGTAAATGCCCAAACACCTGGCATAGCCACACTCCGCCTGGGTTGAAGATTCTGACAGCGGTTGCTCCGCACCTCGGTTGCTCCTCTTTCCGCAATTTGCTCTGCAGTTCATTGTATTGCTCTCTCGTCCCGTACCGCCTCCTCGGTGTACAGTGATTTTCTAAGGCCTTCACTCCGCTTCTTTAACTTGTCTCCTTGTCCTGCACTCATGAACATTGGGGTCTCCTCACCGTCGTTCTCCTCCCAATCTCTCTTCTCAGAGTACCAGAGCTCCAGCTTTGTTCCTCCGCCAGGCGCATGCTCATTAGTGTTCTTGTCCTTAGTTGGTCTGCCTGACTTCCTGTTTGATCGTCCTTGTAATTCCCATTCTGTAATATAAGAAGGGCACAGGTTTTGTTGAGTTCAAATCCTGGGCTGTGATTTATTGAGTCTTCATCCAACGTATTGTGACACACCCCCATCCTAGGATTTTCCCGATTGGGGAAAAGGGGAAACCATGATAAGAAGTCAGCATTATTATGATCCTTTCCTTTTTTCGTGTCGGACTTCAAACTGGAAGTGTTGTAATGAGAGAAGCCAATGGAGAACACTTGGATTATTTGCTTTATTTCGGCTCAACCAAGTTAGGGGAGCATGATCAGTATAAAGAATGAATGGTTTACCATCAAGGTAATAAAGTAGTTTCTCTAATGCCATTTAATAGCCAAGCATTCTCTTTCTATAGTAGGATACATTGTTTCTCTAGGGAATAATTTATGACTGATTTACAGGATGGGCATCTCAATACCTTCTTCATTACTTTGGGATAAGACAGCTCCTATACCACAATTAGAGGCGTCCGTTTGGAATATAAAAGGTTTCTCCAAATCAGGGGATGTTAATATAATACTAGAAGTATTAGCCTGTTTTAATTTTTTTTAAAGTTTCTATTACTTCCATGGAAGTTTGTTGGAAATCAGAATTTTTTGATCCTTTTCTCTAAGAGATTAGTCAAAGTGGCAGCAAGGGTAGAATATTGAGGTATGAATCTCCAGTAATACCCCACTAATCCTAGAAAGGCTCTGACCTTTCTTTTTGTTTTGGGGAAAGGGATCTCTGTAATAGCTTTAAATTTCTCTGATTGTGGTTCAACAACCCCATTCCCTAAGACATATCCCAGGTATTTTACTTTATTATACCCGGCTCTGGACTTTTTTGCATTTATATGTAGATTGGCTCTTGTCAGTTCATTCAGTAAATTTTTTAGGTGGTTTAAATGTTCTTTTCAGGTAGGTCTAAAAATAACAATATCATCTAGATAGGCTGATGAGTATTCTTGATGATCTTTTATTATTTGATTCATAAGACTCTGAAAGTTGGCAGGAGCCCAATGAAGTCCAAAGGGAAGTACTGTGAATTGATACAACCCGAAAGGATTAGAGAAGGCTTGTTTCTCTCTATCTTTCACTTTTAATGGGACCTGCCCATAACCTTTCGTAAGATCAATAGTAGTTATATATTTAGCATCTCCTAATTTTTCAACCAATTCATCTTTTCTAAGAAGTGAGTAGGCTTCCAATTTAGAGATATCATTAACAGCCCTGAAATCTATGCAAAAACCTATACTCCCATCAGGTTTAGGGACTAGGACTATGAGGGAGGACACGTTACTCTGAGAGAGTTCTATAACTCCCATCTTTAGCATTTTCTCTACTTCTGTATGGATGTCTAGTCTTCTAACAGCTGGAATCCTATGGGGTTTTTGTCTTATCACTTTTCCCTCTTGAGTAGGGATAGCATGCTCAGTCAGGGTAGTTTACATGGGTATATCTGAAAAAATAGAGGAAAATGGTTTTCGGTTCCTCTATTTGATTATTAGAGAGATCCTCCTTTACTGGGAGTTGTTTTATGGTGGTGTCGGTGCTCTCCCCAGGATTGATGATACAAATACATTTTGGAAGAGGACCTAACCATTTCTTTAGGAGATTTATATGAAAGATTTGTTCTTTCTGTGGACCCATAATTAATTTATATGGAACCTTTCCTATTCTCTTCAGTATTTTAAAGGGTCCCTTCCATTCGAACTTCATTTTAGATCCAGATGTAGGTAATAATACAAGGACCCAATCACCTGCCTGATATATTCTCCATTGATTTCCCTTTTCATATGCTTGTTTTTGCCTCATCTGATTCTTCCCTAATTTCTTAAAGGTCAATTCCTGTAATTTTCCAATACGGGTCTTCAGTTGCTGGGTATATTCTAACAGAGTACCTACCTCTTGTTCTGTATCTTTTTCCAAGGCCTCCTTAGGGATTTCTAAAAGAGTACAGGGTTTTTCCCCATATAATAGTACAAAAGGAGAGCACTCTAAACTACTCTGTACTTGGCCCCTCAAAACAAAAAGGGCTAGAGGAAGCATCTTATCCCAATTTTTCCCTTCACTAGATAATATATTTTTCAATATAAGCTTAAGAGAACCATTATAACTTTCTACTAGTCCATCTGTTTGTGGATGGTGTACTGATGTTTTGATTTGTTGGATGTCTAATTGTTTGCATATTTGTGACATTAATCTTGAAACAAAAGGAGTACCCTGGTCGCCGATTATTTCTTTTGGAAATCCTACTCAAGAAAAGATTTCTATTAAGTGTTCTGCTATAGTTTTAGTATCTGGACTACCTATAGAAAAGGCCTCAGAATATAGGTGTGTATGAGCATAAAACATGATCTGATCCTGAAACTCTATGGTGACTAATAATTGGGGTGGATCGGTAGGTCCCGCTAACCTTTATAACAGGTCATTTATTATCTGAAAATGTGGATATATGTCACTATGATTCTGCTTGCCCTTATCCCTGCTGGGTTGGAGAAGGAAGTCATTCAACTGGGTGACATAAAAATTGCGATCTATCATCCAGGGTTCCTGAGTCAGTAAGGCATCTTGAGGAGATAGGGTTTTGTCTACTACCCATCTTCTGGTTTTAATAAAGTTTTCCTGAATAAATCTAGAAAATGTGAGTTATCAGTTCCTAAAAAACATCTTCAGGTAAGTCTCGAAGAACTACTTCCTCCACTTATACATCCTGACAGGTCATTGTGGTTATGACTAGGCGAACTACCAGACATGTCTTTACGTCTCCATGTACACATCTGACGTGGACACATTTGTTGGGAATTATCTGAAAAGGAAGTATCAGATTATTTTGTACTACAGAATTTAATAGGGTGGTTACACTTTTCTGATAAATTTGAACACTTGCATAGAAGCATGGACCCATTTCTTGTGTATAATAAATAGAACTTGGGGCATAGTTGATTTCCATGGGTTCCTTGGTGGTTTTCTTGTTCTTACAAAATCAGGCTATGTGGACCCACTCCTTGCACTCAAAATGTTGAAGTCCCAATGCTACCGGAGATTCAGGTCTAGACGGGGGGGGGGTTCTTTTTACGTCTTGCATAGGTTTAGAGGATTTCTTTTCACCAAGCGATACTCCTTGTTTTGCTGAATGTTTTATTCCCTTCTCAGCTTCTATTGGGTGAAAACAGGTTTGAACTCATGAGAATGTGGTGGCCGTTTCCACTGCTTGGTTTTATTTGCTTTGTTCAAATGAATAATAATAATTCCACTTGAATCAACTAAACTTCCTTCTTCTTCTTGTTGTTTTTAGGTATTTCGGAGCTCAGGATCACCCACACCCTCAACAGAAAGGATACCTCAGGGAAGTGAATGTATTAATACTTTATAACTCCCTCCTTGTGTTGTTAGTTAATGTGATTCACTATCTTACTTATCATAGGGTGAGATTATTATGTGAAAAAATATATCCTGATAGCTAGTCTCTTACACAACATCATGGGAAAGAGATAAATATTCTCTCCAAGGTAGTAATTGTGGTATATAAAAAGCCCAAAAGAAAATATGACTTATAAAGGGAAACAAAAATAAGAAACTCTGAGAAACAAGGTAGTCGTTCTTATTACAATGAATTCCCCATTATTCCTTCATCCCGTTACTTTCCTTCTCTCTCTTTTGTGCCCCCCTTCTCGATTCAGTAAACGCCCACACACCTGGCGTAGCCACGCTTCCCCTGGAGCATGTGGGTTAAAAGATTCTGTCGGCGGTTGCTCTGTACCTCGGTTGCTCCTCTTTCCGCGATTTCCTTTGCAGTTTGTTGTGATGCTGGCTCATCCTGTACCACCTCCTCGGTGTACAGTGATTTTCTAAGGCCTTCCCTCCACTTCTCAAACTTGTCTCCTTGACCGGCACTCATGAAAATTGGGGACTCCTCAATGTCGTTCTCTTCCCTATCTCTCCTCTCGGCGTCCCGGAACTCCACTTTTTGTTCCTCAGCCTGGCGCATGCCCATTAGTGTTCTTGTCCCTCGTTGACCTGTCTGACTTCCTGTTTGATCTTCCTTGTAATTCCTGTTCTGTAATATAAGATGGGTGCAGGTTTTGTTGAGTTCAAGTCCGGGGCTGTGATTAATTAAGCCTTAGTCAAGCGTATTGTGACACCTCTTTTATGGGGTAAACCACGGCTCACGAGTTAAAGTTGGCCAGCCGAATGCAAAGCATCACTTCCACCTCATAGGTGTGCCAGTATTTAATCAGGCAAACACCATATGTTATACAATTTTAAACCTCTTTCATATCATTTTGACTCAAATCAAAACACATGCTGTGTGTCACAGGGGTTAGTTAGACTCGTACCTGTACATCAGTTTCAACATCTCTTGTACTAGATAAACACAAGGCTCATCTCACATTAAATCCCAGCTTATGTAACCCATGACCTGTTTTAATAAAAAAATATACAAGCATACTATATATCGTATCAAAGATAAATCAGTAAAAATCAGTGTGACCGTGTTGTTCCATCAAGAAATGAAGGACTGCTGTGCTGCTGTGCTGCTTCAGTGTCAGAAGGACTGCTGTGCTACTTTGCTACCAGAAGGACTGCCATTCTGCTGCCCTGCTACTCTGCTGCTCTGCTCCCCGCTGCCCTGCTTGCTGAGAAGGAATATTGCCCTTGCACCCTTCATCCCAGGCTGACATGAAATCCAGGGCCAGTCAGCTGACCTCCTTTTCTGAACTACAGGGACATAGCAACCTCCAGAGGCTCCCTGCAACTGCCCAGCTGTCTGGCTGCCTGGACTTGCAACTTGACGTGCCTGAGTCCTGCAGTCCTCTTCTGGAGTGAGTTTCTAACCCCCAAGTGGTGCCTCCTCAGATACTGGAACCTTGGTGTGGCCTCAGTTGAGCTCCCCTAAAGTTTTGAGGCTCTTCCATAATGGGCCCATTTGTGCCAAGGGTTTGCGCCACCCGCCAACATGAAGTTCTGGCAAACCAACTCTTCATGCTAATGATGCCTGGCAGTGTGAGATCTGTACCTCACACTACTGTATCAAAAGCTCGTGGTGTCTGCCAAAGTGAAGCTCTAGCAGCGACCATCAGCGACGCCAACAGGAACTTCATGCTACAGCAATGACCGCCTGCGATGCCCGGCTTCCTCTTCACGCTACATCGCCGACCATCCCCGACACTCTCCCTGTTCCTCGAGGCTTTTCCACCGCAAACGGAACTCTTTGCGCTGGACTTTGAAGGTAACTCTTTCAGCTGGCATAACCTGGTCCCTGTATCCGACCGACGCTTCTTCGCAGACGGCATGAACCTTTGACTTTCACCCGGTCTCACAAGACTAGATAGCCACAAGTGGCACCTTGTGCTTTTTAGCGCTATCTCCACCTACATTTTTTGGGGGATTGCATATCAGGAGTAATTCATGTAAGTTAATGAAGCAGCACACATTGGGCCGATTGCCTGACTTAGAGTGGCATGGCGGCTGTGCTGATGCAGGGCCAGGGGGCAATGTTGGTTTTCTAGATCTTGCATGTGTGGAGGGGATTGCCTGTGTGGTCGGGCAGCATGTGGGGGAGGTCCCAGTGTGACGGCACACCGATCGTCTGGTAAGTGCCAATCGCGGTCCCTCGAAAGCCCAGATTCCGGCATGGGGTGTTGCGTTGTTGGGGGCCGAGGGTCCATAAACGGACTAAGGGAAGTATGCACCACTGATTGCCTGTTCAAGGGGTGGCATGTTGATGTTGCATGCAGGGAGAAGCCCCAATTTTGGCGGCACCCAATCGTGCTGGTTTTTTCGGCGCCAATCACGCAGTGGCACCCAGTTGGACAGTATAATATTGTGCATGGAGTTCGTTTATACCAAGGGTAGCCCTTTCTGCAGACGGCATGTTGATGCTGCATGTAGGGGGGAGCTCCAATATGGTGGCACACGGATCGCATCATGCAGAAGGTGCCAATCGAGCAGCATACCTGGTAACCCTTTTTAACATTTCCTGTTTCATTGTTGTGAGCACGTGTAGAGTTGAATGCCTGCATATAACCTATATAATATGTGTGTGCTCTAAAAGCTCTCTGACGTCCTACAATGGGATGAGTAGCATTATAAAGGGATTAAATAATCAACCTGGAGGTGAGCACCAAGGTTTGCTTCCTCAGGTGAGACCTGCGAACCGTAAGGGACTTGTGGTGCATGCAGGGAAGCCTCGATCTGGCGAACAATCGCACCGTGTTATGGGTGACAATCGCGCAAGGGCATCTGCTAATGATTTCTGCTTTTATTCAAGTGCACAACATGGCGGGCAGGAGTCATTAGCACTTCAGACCGGATGAACTGACGCAGAGCAGGGAGTGCTTTTTCCCTGTAAGAAGGTAAGTGATCAGGGCAACAGCCATGGCATGCGATCCGGGTCCTGCAAGTCAGGGTGCCTGAGTTGGGTTGATGCTCGGCGAGGCAAATGTTTGGGCGGCCAGCACCCATTGGTGTGTTCATTCATTTGTCTTTAGGCATTTAAAAACAAGTAGCTCTTGACCTGTTCTTATCAGTTTAATATCTGTTCATCTTCATGGCCACTAAATGAGCTGGGACATGAGTAGGACTCTATGACAGCTTTGGGCATTATGGTGCAATGGTCGTTTTTGAGGGTCAACTAATCTTTTGTCTTATCCTTATCATTATGGCACCAAAACGTGTGTGGTCTTCCACCGACAACCGGGCAACGCTCCTTTAGCACCTTGTGGAATACGGCGCAGGTACATGATATTGACTGGGCGCTGAAGAGGGCGTCGGACGGGTTAGGGTCTGAACAGCCAGCAAGGAGAAAATGACATAGAAGCTTGCCAGCACGATACAAGGTCCTCTCAGCAATTGCAGGAGATCTGTCTCAGGCAACCCCCTGTACGGAGGCTGAGTCTATGGGTCAGGTGGCTCCTGCCCCCACAGGTAGGCCAGGGCACCACGGGGCCAGTCTACAATGCAAATGTGGGGATGGTGGGACAGTGTTAGGTTGTCATATTGCCAACTCCACAAGGCCTGTTGAGTTTGCTGCATATAAGTATATGGAACTGTATGAGGAATTGGGGTCTACTGGCACAATGCATCTTTTAACACTTGTGCTGCAATGTATAATGTTCAAGACGGTGGGGTCTTGTTGTTCAGCCTGTGTGCTGCGTGCTTTCACTGTAACCTTGTATCCTTGCATCTAGTATCTAATGAGACAAATGCCAATGTGAAAGCATATGCTATCTGCAGCATTTACGTTTTGCTGAACCTTGTGAATAAAGAGACTACATCCTAGTAAACCACCACACCAGGGTTGGCTTTCCTTTGTATGGGTCAGCAATGGCGGGGCAGTGACTTGCTTGTTGTGTGCCGGCGATGAGAGAATAACACCTAAATAAAGAGAGGACCTGCTCATGGACGTCAATTCACCAAAATGCCAGGGGTAGCAGAAGTGACATTGCATGCCATTTGACCTTTGCTTTGACTTACACACAAATCCTAACACATAATAACACATTCACACACTCTTGCACACATAAACACACTCTCACCCACAAGAATGCATACAACATACGTTTAACAGCATTTTTTACTGACCTCCGCTTCCAGATAGGGTCATATTCCAGCTAATGTACTCCATTTGTTATTACACTAATAGTGAATAATATTATTCACTATATGTATAATAAAATTTTCTACAGAAATCAGGTAAGTGGAGCATCAACCAGCGTCAATTAGGAAGAGCTGCTTCTGTGTTCCAGGCACTGATTTTGCATCTCTGAGGCCAGGGGTCGCAAAAGCAGTGCCAGGGGCAGCAAGGGGCAAGCCAAGGGTCGCAGCTGTGAGCCCTGGCAACCCCTAAATGACGTCCGTTGACCTGCTCCTCTGTGTTTCTTTGCTGCTTTAGTTGTAGTGCAGCCACTAGCTTGACCCTTGTTTAAGGCATATCTAGCAATAGTACAGCAGATGTCATGGCTCCCGATCCAAAGGGTGTTAGGGGCCCTCTTTTGCTACAAAACATGTGATTGGGAGTGCCATTTTCCTTGCTTGCATGTGTGTCTGCGGTTCCCTTGCTACCACCCAGGCAGATTCTTGGAACATGCAACATGCAAAATGCAGTGGCTTTCATGAATGGGGCAGCCACAGCAGCGCACCCGCCATGACAATCATCTCTGCAGTGTGGCTAAATGATCGTTCCATCAGTAGTCCCTAAACACACTCCCACAAATAATATAGTTAATAGAAAGACATCTGTCATGCAAGGGAAGTATATTTTAAATTCCAGCTCATACAACATTATTACCAAGAACCTCTGAGGTTAAAATGCTTTTCTCTTTGACACACATTTACTAAGTTTTGGCGCAATGTTGCAACCAAAGTTGCTGTGCTGTTTACGTCAAAGGGTGAGAGAAAAACATCTGCATATCTACAAAGACATGGTGCTGTTTTTTCTCCCTCACCACTAGTGCACATTAGGCTGCCATGCAGCACTTCATACACCCTTGAACTAGTGCAAGGGTGTGTTTGTTCTGTCAATCGTGGGTTTTGTACTGGAAGGATACCCTTCGACTACAAAAACTATAGTTTAATACTTTTCCCACTTCGTATGTTTGCTTTACAGCGCAGCACAGATGTAAAGTCAGAAAAATGTGGAAAATTTTAAAAGTTGCATCACTGTTATGCTTGCCTCGAGGAGGCATAATCTTTCCCTGATTTGCTATTCTTTGACACAAGGCAATGTTGCACCGAAGGAGGAGAGAAAATATCTAATAAGATATGCCACATTGTTTTTCTCCCAGTGCACTGATGCACTTTTGGGAGCCATGTGCCAACACACATACCCTCATACCAGAGTGTTAGCAGTGGCGGCTCGCAGGGTGGGGGTAGTAAACTCAGACATACGACGGAACGGAGGAACGTAATACTACTTTCCTCCGTTCCGTCGTATGTCCGAGTTTACTACCCCCACCCTCCCCCTCCCCCGCCCCACCGCCCCGCAGCACGCCCTATGCGAGCCGCCACTGAGTGTTAGGTGTGTTCATTCTCTAAAACATAGGTTTTGACCTGGAAGGGGTCCCTTCCAGTACACAATCCATGCTTCAAGGCTTTTCCCACTTTGCATGAGCGCTGTACAATGCAACACACATACAAAGTTGGAAAAACAAGAATACATTAAAATATATGTCTCCTCATTGCACCTGCCTTGATGAGGCATAAGATTTTAGCACAAACTCCTGTCCACCAATGTTTGTAGATAGGGATTTGCGTCAAAACCCATGGGTGGTTGAATGGGTACATCCATCCATGCACCATCCATGGACTGCCCCTTGATACAAAATAATTCAAAGCAGTGCATAGCACAACTTTACGTTACTTTGTGATACTATACAAAGCAAATTCTCAATTGTTGTGATGTCAGGTCATGAGACATGCCTTCCTGGAAAAAATCAGGGGATATATGATGTGACTTCCCGTGATGTCATTGAGGTCAAAGGGTATGTGATATCACATCCACTACCCCAGGCATTTTGGTAAATTGCCGCCATGAGGGGTTTGCATCAAAATCCATGGTCAGTTGTATGGTAACACCTGTGTGCCAATCATGATAGCCCTCCTTGATACAAAGTAGTGCAAAGAAGAGCTTAATGCTATTTTGCATTATCTTAGACAACTTTCCAATGCAAATCATGAGTTGTGTTGGAAAGTAAATGCCAGAACAGCAGTTTGCACTACTTTTGTGATGCAAATGGGCGGCTTCATCTTTAATACATTTTCATAGGCTATACCACTCTCTTCCTCAGTAAGCCTATTACCTACATATTATATATGCACATACATGGAGTGTAATGTGCTGTTTATTACCACTGTTGAGTGTGAGCAGGAGCCATGAATCACGAGAGGTAAATCCAATTGTGAGTCGTCATGCCCTCCACTCTAACAATGGTAATAAACATTTCATGTGTACTAGTTTTAACAAAACGTATTTAACCAAAATCAGGATGCAAGGGGTTAAGTTTCTGCAATATGAGAAAATCACACTGGAGAGATCTCCTGACTATTAGGAGAGTTCTTCCGGTGTGTAAATGCAAATAATACATCTAAGGTGTCAGTACTAGTTGTATAACAAGTATTCAGTGGTAAAAAAAATACCGACCAGCGAGGTGTCAGATTTACATAACCTTTCAGCTATCTCATAAAGCCTTGTGCCATTATTACTCAGCCAGAGGCTTCCTATGCAGTGGACAGAGAAATGCAGATGACCCACAGTTTCTATAATAGCAGGAGAAGCAGGAATATAGCCAGATAAACTAGACTGCAATGATGAGGACTTCTTTAAGTCAGCTAACTCCAGAAGAAATCGTAGAACCAACGTTTTAGCATATTGCAGTTCCACGAAATCTAGATATATTTCAAAACTAAGCTTATTCTTCTTATATAAGATACTGATCTATAACTTGAACTGTGTAATTTTTAAGAAGTTGCTTAAATGACTTTTAATATTGTTTTAATATTGTAAAGGTTTTAATTAATCATGTACAATAAACTTACTACTACTACTACTAATGATCTATTAGCCAAATCTAAACTTGAGGTTCTTAGGGTTATTTGTTCAGTCCATGCAATTTACATTATGGACTGTACCGTCATTTTTTCTAGGTTGGTCCAAAAGTTGCCCAATCCAGACAGCTATAACTTATTACATACATATTTCAGCCATTTTAAACTGCTGGTATCCTTAATAGACATAACATTCTGGAGAGCAGCTCTGTAAGGTACAAGGTTGTCACTTCTCCATGGTCGAACTCTATACATTAAAGGCCTTAACCGTTTATTTGCCCCAATCATAGTTAACTGTAACTCAAAATGAATTGGAATGTTGGGCCCACGCTTTGGAAGTCCAGTTAAAGTTTTCAAAAATCTGTTTTTAGTGATAGGCAAAATGTGAACATAAGTATGCCCCACATATTTCGCCACAATAATAGGATGTCTTAAAGGCCTGGGTCTTGTAGATGGATATGGCTGGTGAGATAGTTCTGTCACTCAATTTTCTTGCAAACCACCTACAACTTCTCCTCTTTGTGTAGGAATAGTATTATTTCTATGAATCTGGGTGCCTCACTTTATATTGTGGTTCTGTCTAACCCCAAAACAATCAAAGTTGATCACATTTTCCATCACAATATTATTCAAAGTTAATTTTCCACAGAAAATCCTTATGGGGTAAATGCCATACATTTCATTGTAACCTGCTTGACGATTAACCAATATGTATTGCAGTGATTTTGGAAACTATAAATCGAGTTATGTATTCCCAGTGGTGCGAGAGACAAACAAAATGTCATCAGTGAACATCAGAGTTTGAATCTTATCTCCTCATAAAGAAGATGTGTTGTTTAAACAACTACAATCCCACCCCACCACACTATTAATAAATGAAAATGCACCATTATTAACCTTTGCTTGACTGGGAGAGACTTTCAATTTGGATCCCATCTGACTCTTGAAAAAGTGTCTGTGTACAACCAGATTATGATGTTAAGTGAATCTTTCAGTATCCTAGGTTCATCGTTGGTGGACAGTAAGTGTTCGTGGTGAATACTATCTAAAGAGAACTTTAAGTCCCCAGTAGATGGAATCTGAACATTTGATCAATTGTGCTAATTATTTTTCAAAATCCTGCCTGGCAATGAGAGAGTATGTAGCTTGAGTTGGCTGGTTGTTTGATGAACTATCGACCACAAAAATATTGTGGTAAAAAATATTGCTGTCAAAATATCAACAACCAAAAATCGATTTTACATACATGTAACGTAAAATTACAAGAATATCAACTACAAAAATATTGTGGACAAAAATATATTGGCATTGCAATGGGAAATATGTATTGAAATCTAATTAATATTACTGTGATTTAAAAAATATATATATTTTATTAAACGTAACATATTTTAAAAGAATACATCACATAAAAGTACATACAATCATTTATTAGCTTTCAAAGAAATGTAGTTCTTAAAATAGCATGCAACTTAAAAAAAAAATTATATAAAAGATTCTGATGTTAAATTTTAAATTAAAATGAATGTTATAACACACATAAATATAATTGGTAAATAAAGAACATAATATTATTAATGTATATTAAATAATGAAGACACAATATACACATACACTTTTAAAAATATTAATAATATAAAAGTAATTTTAAAAACATATTTTATATTTATTAACCATTAAAATGTTTATATATATATATATATATATATATATATATGTGTGTGTAGAAAGATAGATAAATATACATAAAGTAATAATCTTGAATACTAAATTGGATAACAAACATATGAAATAAAATAAAAAACACAATAAAATAATTAAAAACGAAATATTTTATAAAGATATATTTTTTGCATGTAATACCATCAAAATATCTCACAAACATCCAGATTAAAATATAAAAATAGTAACTGAACTTAAAAAATAAACAAATAAAATCAATTCAAATAAACTACTTTAGCCAGATTCCTAAAAACATTGGGAAAAATGCATACATTGTGGCTGAGTCAGATTTACTATTTTAACGAATATTGGGGTAAGTGGATACAGTGGGGGACATTGGATTTACAATTCTAACTCCAGATATAAGAAACACTGGAAAAAGTGCATACATGGGAGGAACAGATTTTCTACTCTAACTCCAGTTTAACAAACATTGAGGAAGTGCATACATACGGGGGGCAGAGTTACAATTCTTACTCCAATCATATAACTGTTGGGGAAAGGTCATACATGGGGTGAGGCAGATTAACTATTCTAAATCCAGTCTAACAAATGCTGCAGAAAGTACACACATTGGTGGGGGGAAGGGGTCAAATGTACAATTCTAATTCCAGTCCCACAAACGTTGAGGAAAGTGCATACACTGGGGAGGGTTCAATTTTCTATTCTAATTCCAATCTAACAAACATTGGTGAAAGTACATATATTTGCATTATAAGGATACTGCTAGTCACAAAGGAGTTCCAGGAAAGATATGGCACTATTCAGCTCTTTCTCTGAACTGGAGCACCGGTGGCTGCCTAGCGCCAACACAGGGCGAGAAAGCAAAGGACACACAATTAATGGACGGAATGAGGAACAAATCAAAACATTCACCCCCAGTCAAGAGATCTGGGTTAAATCCATCATTCTTTTGCTCACCATGCCACCCCAGTTTAGACCTGGCCATATGCAAATCAGCCTTGACCATGTGCCTCATGGGAACAGTCCAGTCCGAACTGCCAAGCCAGGTCCTCCCTGGACCGGAAACAAGCATCCTAGGACCGGTTTCGGGGTTTCACCCCTCTTCAGCCAGGATACCTTGATTCCAGTGGCACAGTGAGCCCAGGACCCACGTCTGGGCATACCTGGCGCACTTAGGGCGAGAAAGCAAAAGACACACAATTGATGGACGGAATGCAGAACACATCAAAACATTCACCCCCAGTCAAGAGATCTGGGTTAAATCCATCATTCTTTTGCTCACCATGCCACCCCAGTTTAGACCTGGCCATATGCAAATCAGCCTTGACCCAGTGCCTTATGGGAACAGTCCAGCTCGAACTGCCAGGCAAGGTCCTCCCTGGACCGGAAACAAGCATCCTAGGACTGGTTTCGGGGTTTCACCCCTCATCAGCCAGGATAGCTTGATTCCAGTGGCACAGTGAGCCCAGGACCTACGGCTGGGCATACCTGGCGCACTTAGGGCGAGAAAGCAAAAGACACACAATTGATGGACGGAATGCAGAACAAATCAAAACATTCACCCCCAGTCAAGAGATCTGGGTTAAATCCATCATTCTTTTGCTCACCATGCCACCCCAGTTTAGACCTGGCCATATGCAAATCAGCCTTGACCCTGTGCCTCATGGGAACAGTCCAGCCCGAACTGCCAAGCCAGGTCCTCCCTGGACCAGAAACAAGCATCCTAGGACCGGTTTCGGTGTTCCACCTCTCATCAGCCAGGATAGCTTGATTCCAGTGGCACAGTGAGCCCAGGACCCACGTCTGGGCATACCTGGCGCATTTAGGGCGAGAAAGCAAAAGACACACATTTGATGGACGGAATGCAGAACCAATCAAAACATTCACCCCCAGTCAAGAGATCTGGGTTAAATCCATCATTCTTTTGCTCACCATGCCACCCCAGTTTAGACCTGGCCATATGCAAATCAGCCTTGACCCTGTGCCTCATGGGAACAGTCCAACCCGAACTGCCAAGCCAGGTCCTCCCTGGACCGGAAACAAGCATCCTAGGACCGATTTCGGGGTTCGCCAACACAGGCACCCTTGAGCCACAGTGCAAGGGTGCCTGCTTTGTGGGCAAGATTGCTTTTGTGCTGGAATGACTACCTAACAGCACACACACAATCCTTAGAGGCATATACCTTTTTGTATATGTGCTGCAGAATGCAAACTCAGAGACACTTCAGTTGCTTGTAGATACTTTCCTAAAAGAATTAGTAGCTCTCCCTATATCGTGCTCCACTTTTAATTGTAATCGTGAGTTGAAAGTACCGTATATATCTGACCAGGTTCACCTAGCTCCGATCTTGCTGTGGCACTCAATATGGAGAAGGGACTCTCTTTACCTAACACAAGATATTATTAAGGATTGTCTTTCCCTTGATAATGCTCATAAGATCCCATGGATCGTGTATGTCCAACATACTTTTACCACCCTAGGTTAACAAAATCTTTTTGAGACCCCATCTACATGTGTATCTATCTCTAAAAAAATAATTAAAAAACAATGTTTATGTAAAATGGAAAGAGAAAGATATCAACATAATTATAATAAAACTACAGTCTCAACTTATCTGAATATTCCGGACTTCCCTGAGGGATCAGCTGTATTGTAACTAATTCTTAGCATCGATTTGTACTGTTACGGTTCAGATTAAAACTTATACCTTGTATGTTGGGTTATCCCTCTGGTATCTATTCACAGCATGCTAGGCCTCTGTGGCCATATGATGGAGTGTCGAAACAAAATGATCTTCACTTTTTGTTTCTGTAAATATGACACACTGTATCAGAAAAATTGTATTCTCCCAGTTATGCACAAATATAATTTTAGGCAATGTCGACCAGGCTTATATTTCCTGCAAATGCTCCATGATCACTATGTCTGCAATTTGGTAGCATCCTTTTTATGTCTATCATTAAAGGAAGAGGCTTATTAAGTAATTATGACATATAGTCATTTTATTGATATATTTTACTAGATCTATTTATTGTTTTCTTTTAATACACACTACTAAGATGATAAATCTTTGAAAATAGATGTTTTTATATGAAAATTATGTGATTTGTGCTTTTATGATCTATGTGTATTTTAGATCGAATAAAGTATTCTTGACTTGACTTGACTTGAATGCAATATGCATGCAAAGAAGAAGTAACAAGGAGAAATAAAGATATTTATCCTTGTTACGGCAAGGTTGGGTAGGCACATCATTTTGGCACAAACTCTGGTTTACTGACTTTAGTAAACCTGGTTTGTGGCAAAATACATGGGTGGATAAGGGTATGCCGCAGCTCTTCCCATGTAATGCTTCTCCAATGCAGGGTAAAGCAAGGCAGTGCAAGGCGATGTGTTGTGTTACTTTGCAGGTGAGAAGTGATGCAAGGCCTCGCAAATATCAATTTGCGTGGCTTTGTAAATGTCATTTAAGCACTTGTGTTGCCTTGTTTCGACTTGGGTGGCACAACAACAATGCACGGGCTTAGCAAATCTAGGCCTTAGTGTCTTTATCTTTCATTGTAGCCATGAGAATAAAAAGACAATCTCTACTGTGAAACTGAACACACCAAAAAGTAGTTACTAGTATTGTAATAACTTATTAGGATCAAGCTGCAATTAAGCTCCTCACCCTGGCAGGAGGCTTTGTGATGTCAGAACTAAACTGTTTAGCAGCTACTTCATGTCTTTACTACAGAGGATTAGAGATGTCACAAGTCAGATGTAAAGAGGAAATCTGAGATGAGATTTTATATAGCAATCTAGTGTCCCATTTATTATATAAAAATACATACAATATAATTAATACTTATATAATAAAAGAATAGTAAAATAAAAATAGAATACAATACATTAAAACACCAAGGTGAAAAACAATATTAAAGTAAAATAGTAAAAAGAAATAAACTTACGTTCGATATTTTGGTTCATGATATTTTTGTAGTCACAATATTTTGATCACAATATTCTGTTTAGACATTATATTTCAGTTGATATTTTGGTGGAATGCCGGGACCCATTCTTTGATACGATTTAATAACAAACAGCGAAAGATGTTTTAAGTGTTTTCTATAAGCTAATTGACCTATAATTGAGTAGGTAGTTCCAACATTACTTTTTGTAGACAAAGATAATTTTTGCACCAAGCCAGGTGGGTGGAATTATGCTGCTTTGAATGTTGGCATTAGATAAGACATTCAGATAAGAAGCCTAAATTGTGGGTTCCAGTTTAAAACACTCTGGGCACAATTCTGATGCGGTTAGGAAAGCATTCCCACCTAGGGCCTGATTACGATGCGGTTAGGAAGGCCTCCTAATGGCATTTTCTCTTTCCAAATCGGATCGGGAACGTGTCTTCCCAACCGAGGGCCAGATTACGATGCAGTTAGGAACATAGGCTCCCATAGAAGTCAATGGGAGTCCACCCAAATCGTATCTGGAAGCATCCGGATGCATCATACTCAGTCGGTCGGACTCTCCCGATCCGAGTTGGTCGGAAACCATTTACAAACCGATTCGATCGGGAAGATTTCCTAACCGCATCAGAATCAGGCCCTCTGTCTGGATCCTGTCCAAAGCTGGACCTCAACCATTTTTTTGAATACTTATTGCTGTGTCTCTTTCAATGTAGAAGGTGAACCAGAGGAGAAACTAGAATATAGATTGCATATACTCTCTGTAAGAATGTAGAACTGAAAAAAGTGCATACAATTTGTCTTCTGCGATGTGTAGTTCAGGGAGAAAGTGTATTTCTTTAACTCCAAGAACAAGCCAAAAGGCACAAGCATCCTTTGCTTAGGCTGTTTCTAGGGGCTCCAATCATTGGGGTTGTACCAGATCTTCACTCCAAAGTATTAATGTAATCTCTCTAGATGTGTTCATAATGCTGTCTAAGATATCCTTTTTACGATCCATGATCTGCATCATACTAGCTCTGGGTGTTCTGGAGCCTAAAAATTAATATGAATAGGTTTTAAGAAAATACATTAAGTTTGTCTACCACCTTCTAGTATAAACGTATGTAGATTGTGGTTTCCTGTTTATCCTGGTGAGCAGACTCTAGCACGGGTACAAGGCTTGAATACAATTCAGGTAGCCAATCTCTAACAATCACATTGTTCCACTGTAACTTCCTCCAAGTACCCATTACTGATTTCAGGAGCTCATGCCTCCCAGATATCCCCTTGTAAGGTAGTTGAACAATATTTAAAACAAGGAATACAATGAGGGGATTATGATCACTGTCTACCCTAGTATCCGCCAACATATGTCTCAGGAAATACCAATCAGACTGCTTATAGAGTCGATGAAGCTACTGCATCTTCCCGAGTTGAAAGTAGATTTCAGGTGATGATCGAACTTTGTTCTCCCACTGATAGCTCTTATACTATTCCTGATAATCATCAGCACTAATTGACATACTAGTGCAGTGAGGTGATACCCCATATGGTAAGTGCATAGAGGAGATACCCCAAATTACATTCTCATCTTCAATTAACCTAGTAAAGCTAAACATTGATTCAAAGTGTCTCCCAATCCTGCAACATGTTTTCTAAAAACTCCAAGGTATGATATTTCTCATCAACTGAGTAACATGTACCTGAATGTAAACATAAAATATTGCATTGGGCAGAAGAAAAAACTAGCTCAGTATGTTGCAAATCTTGCAAGTGAGTTTAAATAGACTTTCCTTGACATTTCAACCCCACATCAACCCAAATTTCAAACTCACAAGAAGCCCTACCCCTCTGAAAGGGACTACAGGTATTTATATGTTCATAACGCCTTGAATACAACAAGGTTCCAGGCGTCATGCTTTCTGGAAAAATGCATATGTAATGATTCACGATATGCATACAACACTAAAGGCTCTTAGATGTTAACACAGCAACTTTCCAAGATAGGATATGGAATTTTCAGTAGAGAGAAGGAGTGGATTGCTTGCTATCTATGCACCCTTTGGGTCTTTCCTCAACACCCCTTATCCCATAGTGCATGGCCCCACCTCAATGTTACTTTAGAAATGACTAGATTTGGTATCTATGTGCGCCTGACATCAGTCAGTCTACTTCATTCAGTACTGTACTCTTTGCCATATTCCTGACAGGATTCCAAAGCCATTCTGACTCTCATTTATTTGGGACTGCACATTTGCCTGGCTCTGTGGCCTAAGATTCCTCTCATCATGACCATAATGAATATTAACTTGATGATCTAGGGTATGAGACATTGATTTCCTTGTATTTTCAGACTAACTCATATAGTCAGCTTGAGTAGATCCAGAATTACTATGGCCCTGTTTTAGACTCATTGATGATTGGTACCTCAGGGGAGAAAATTTCAGTTGAATTCCTGAATAGCAAGTGGGCATGCTCTATGGTTAATTCTAGTCAAGCCATCGGCAGGTTCCCTAGTAACCATTTGCAGCAGAATATGATCACAGCTATTTTTATTAAAACTGGATCTTCTCGTCCTCCTAATGTCATAATGACTTACTGAGTATCAATGTCTCATCTCCCTTATCCAGTGTATGGCTTTATTGATTCTAAATTCCTCTGTCTTTACCAGACTACACCTACTTCATTTTCATACACCTATCATGTACATTAAAGTAAGATTGTCATGCTAAAACATATGCCTACTATGGAAGGTGCATTGCTGTATCTAGCGTGTCAAGGCATTGCCTCTTTCTAAATTATACTTTAAGCCATGGGGTACCCTTCAGATCTGATTATGTATTGAAATATTCTCAGGGATTAAATGATCAGATTGACTGACCTAATGGGAGGTTCCCCAGCAGGAGTGATGAAAGCGGTCCTCCGTCTGCACCAACCAGGGCGAATGTTTTCTGTACAAACGCTCTATGCTCTATGTTTGGGCTTAAGAGGACAAGAGAGAGAAATATTTGGCTTGCTGGCATTGACTTTGCTGCAGCTGGCTTCCTCTTTCTGTTAGAAAGCACAAAGAAAAAATCCCACAAAAATACTTTTAGGTTCACGAGAGTGGATGGTCCATTGGCTTAGACCCATTGTGTGTGAGTGAGACAGATTGTATGACCCACCCTTATTGGGTTTTAAAGACGTCTCTGGGTCGATTTAGTTTTTTATGAATGTGTGAGGTATGAATGGTATGTTTGAATGAAATGAGAATATGGGGCTTCTGGGAATGAATCAGCTAAATAATGTAAAACAATGTTGTACAAGAACATTGCTATTGCCACGTATCATGCTAAGAAATTGCTTTATTGATTGTTGCATGTAAAATATTTTTTTAAATAACATTTTTGTTTCATGCCAACTCTCATTGTTAGATGGTTTTGCAGTTTAGAAGGTTTATAGGTTGAGGGCAAGGTATTGTGTTATGTGCTTCCTCTTTCTATAGCCTTAACTTCATCACTCCTTTTCTTAATTGCGCTTTGCTTTTCAGGCTGAAAGAAGCAATCACACTTTAGTACATATATGCTATTAGCCACCCTCATATTAGCTACTCTTAAACAATGTAGTTACAAGACATATCTCCCTATTTCCCCCTCTCTTTCTCGATTTATTGAGTACAAAGCTTTATTCAACCTCACAGCCTTAGTTATTGCAAGATCTCACAAATGTCTGTGTTGCTTGCTATCTTATTTTCTTGTTCACAGCTACAGTTGTACCCATAACTTGGGGGTGCGAAGAAATACCTACTGAGTTTGCAGCACTCCCAATAATCTGTTTCCATGCTAATGTCAAATCAAACCATTAGGCCAAAGTCCTTGCTAATTTACAAGTTGAAGTATATTGGCTTCTCTTGTGCCAATGGGAATGGAGAACCCTCTCCGACAAACTGAAGGTCCGGCCACCTTATTTACCATTGGTTGGACTTTAAGTATCTTAGTAATGGAGGCTAATCCGTCTCTTACATACTTTTCCGACAGCCCAACAGAGTAAGGGCCATCGAAGGTCAGGCCATTCTTACTCCCTCCTGATTTAGAGTAGGCAGTCAAATGGCCAGTTTTTACTTTCCACCCATTACTGCAGTGACAAACATGGTGGTTTGGGACAGTGAAAATGTTTAAATCACCCCACACCATGGCAGAAAACTCCTATGGTGTGGGGGTCATTACCTTTTTTTCTATCAAAATCAAAATCCTGCTTTGGGATTTTGTTTTTGTTTTTGAAGAAACAAAAACTTGTTAAAAGTTTGTCAGGCTACCTTCATGTTTGACGGAGCTATCAATCAAACATTTACCTCATTGACAGTAACGGCCGCAAAGGAGGTTCCTGTCAATGACTAGAAATGTCTGCTCGGCCAGTAGAAATCTCGAAATTTGGAGTATGGGTACTTCATCAGGGCGACGGATTATTGTACTTAGAGTATTCTAAATCAGGCCCTTAGTAAATTCTCTGCAAAATGTTATATGCAGATGTACTTTTACTACAAACTGTTTTCAGATGAATACTTAAATTTGTTCTCACTTCCTTCCTGGGTGTGGTATTTATACCCTTGTATTGCAAAATGGCAGTTGTGATTTGCAAATCTCGCACAACTACTCCCATTGTGTCCAGAGAGATACACTAATCAAACTGAAACACATTGAAAACACTGAACAGTCATTTAGACTGTCTATGAATCTGGAAGAGTCTTTTGAACCACGATGCTCCAGCTCCACACTCTTAGTTGGGGGCCATAATGACCAGTGCTTAATTTGTAAAGGAATATGTGCCTTGGCCCAGAGTTCCACTCAGACACCCGCGGCCAGCGCTACTGAAAGGTGGGGTGCTGAATTCATATACTTGATTCAACTTGATGCCTCTTTAATCCACCAGCTAACACGTCCTGCCTATTATTCTCACTCCTACAGGTTTATTTTCATCCCTGCATCATCATTCTGATACTATTTTCCATCTTTCTCTTCCTCCTCCTTTTCCTCTTTTGTGTTTTTCCTCTCTGTTGCTCCGTATCAAAGCCTGTCAAGGAAAAAATAAGTGTGGGTCCCCAGAAATGAGTGCCGCTGGGCCCCACTTGCAACCAGTAGCTCAAATTAAGCACTGATATGACTATTGGTATTTTGTGGACATACTGTTCTTAAAACAATTTTACAAGTTTGCTGACCAGATTTACGGGCTGCTTTATTTAAGGCTTTAGCATGACAGAAAATTCCTTTGTTGCACTGCTTCTCAATTTCTGTGCTTGATTTGTCATACTGTTTGTCACCAGTTTGTTGCATGATGGTTCTCCCACCAGGAAGTGGTAGGCTTCACTGTGAGCCTTGATTACCTTGATAGTTTGAGAGCAACTTTCATTAATGCAAACTTTGGGTATCATTTTACTTAACACATCTGAGTCTAGCTTTTGCTCTATTGGCAACCCATTGATTTCATCCAAATATGATTTAGGCAAGTTATATATTGTCCCATACATGCTCTCCATACTCTTTACCCTAACCATCAGCTGACTGATTATTACATCAGAGTTGTTTAGGTGACTATTGCAATTACCATAATCATAGCCTTGCCATCGGGAATATGGGTTCTAGAAGAATGACGTACTTGATCATGCGTAATGGGCATTTGAGATTGCTACAGTAGGAGTGGCTAGGAGTTACTCCACTGTCTTTGATTCTATTCTTTGATTCAATTCTATTCTATTCCTCTCCAAGAAATTCATGACAGTTCTCTGTCGATTGCAACAAGGCATTGAAAGAATTGTACAAGGGATCCTGATAGTCAACTGCTGGCCTTTCCGCTGTGGGCCAGTTCTCAGTGACAATGTATCTTTCTTGATACCAGACAATATCTCACATAACTTTTGGTAGGGAAGCTCAATGGAACTTTGCTTATCGCCTGCCCCGATTGTGCATAGTCTTGATTAAATGGAAATGTGTTTGCTTACATGTGATTTTGTGAACTGGGGCTTCCTTTTGGGTTCTTTCATAAGGGATGGCACCAGTGTTGGCAGTACTACACTTGATATATTTGTTAACTATAGATGTTTTAAAGTGATCAGAAACGTTCTCTTCCTGTTAGTACCACAGTGTTAGGTTTCTGGTGAAACATTGTCCAGTAGTTTCTCCACCTCATCTAATATAGTATCATTTGGTACCTACTTTCAAGTGTGGTCTTTTATTATTTCTGTCGATAATATCTTACTTTTGCATTTGCCCGTGGCTGATAAAAGTATCTAAACAAGGAAAGACCACTATTCGTATTGGTCTTTCCCAGTGTTGGATACTAATCTTATGTGAGGTAAGCAGAGGGAGTACAGTAGTGGCACTTGACTTAATGGCTATTAATATCAGAGAAAAATATCTATAAACGCAGAAGGCAGATTAAATACATACAGTGGGAAAAGGGAAACAAGGAGAGAGGGGATGTTTCAACTCGGTCACCCAGCACACATAACCTGAGGCTGTGTCTCCCAGGGAACCCTCTTAAAACATTTTTGTCCTGGGTCACATGTCAGACTGATCATCCAAAAGCAGGGGCTCCACCTAAACTCTTCCAACCTTTGGCAGATCACAGATGGACCATCCATGGTCTGGGCTCTGTCCTGGCATGTCCAGGATATGTCCTGAGCTGCAGGAGTGCTGGGCTGCTTTGGTGGTCTGTGGGAATTGCACTGGCCAGAGACTCTGTGACTTCATGTTCACCAGCTAGTCCTTGCTTCCTTTTTCTGCCCCGGTATAGTCTTAAGCTGGGCTATTTGCAGTGCCACAGCCATGGTGGTGGGCACAACTTGCGCAGGCCAGGGAGACTGGGATTTGAATTCCTATGGTGAGTCCTTGCTTCCACCTGATAGCTCCAATGTGCCAAAGTGTTGGGCTCCTTTTAGCCCCACTCTGCAGGCTGTGCACAGGCCATGGACTCTGGGACTCAGATCAGCTGGTGATTCTTGCTTCTTTCTGCTGCCTGCACTGTGGTTCTTAGGCATCCCCCTATGGAGTTGTTCAAACACGTTTTAATAATGTACATTAATATCAGATCCTAAAGTTATCTGAAAACTGTCTCAGGTTTAGAGATCCTATAACCCTGTAGTAACGATGAATGCATGGACATTAAATGACATAGGATTAAGCTTATATTTGCCATACATGTGTTTATTATATTCCTAAAACGTACTTTGCGGTATCCATCTGCCTCCAGTAAATGGAACCAGATAATTGTTGCATACTGTCCATTGCATGATGTTTTTCTTCCCAAAACATGTCAAGGATAAACCAAAGACCTGTGTAGTGCCTCCAACTTGTTATATCTATATTTCTGACTAACTTAAAACATTATGAAAAATTTCAACAACAATTTAATGAAGTTTTTTATTTTATCATTATTACTGAGAGGGCCTATTCACCTAGAAAGTAGTACAACTGCACTTTTTAAATCTAGGTCTGAGCCTAGTTTTAATACCTTCTGGAATTCTCACATCCCATTTGGAATCCATGTACAAAGGAGTGCCTTGCATAGGTTCCAATGTGGAATCTATGGAAAACAATTGATTTCCATTTTGGCATTCATTTCCCTCTGTACGCTGTTCTCTGTGGCAAAGCACTCTGCACAGAAGGAATGAAATCTCTTGCGCAAACTCACATGTTTTTTCATTTTTTTTCTCAGAGGGGAAATATTATACTCTGTGCAGAAACCCGTTACCCTGTAGCTCAGCCAAATATGTGGTAGTGCAATTTCCCTTTCTACCCTGGAAAAGGGTGCATTCCAGCAATTGTCTGAAATACATCGCTGACCATTTCCAGACTCGAAAGGGTAATGTTAGGAATTTGTGAAAGTCTGCGTTCTCAAACTCCCAAGACTAAAAACACCTTGGAATACCCAGAAACACACTCAGGGGCCGATTCCGATCTCGGTCGGAGGCGCACCCAATACCATTCGGTCGGGAAAAAAGCCATGCGAAAGCCTGTTTCCCGACCGATCCGTACAGCACACCGAACGAGCAAGTACGATGCGCACAACAGCAAAGAATCCGGCCGAGCCGTACTCACCCAAACCAGGTCCTGTTCTCCGACCGAGGCGAATCCGGAAACGCCGAATCTAGTCGCACGGAAGGAAAAATGCAGCCCCGTCCGGCCGGACAAGTACGATGCGCTTTCCGTACGCGCCGAACCCGTCGCTACGCACGGCACATCAAAGCATCCGGGAGAGGCGCACATAAGCTCCGATTCGCGCCACAACACGATCCACGGCTCCGAGACGAACACGGCAGCGACGAGGACGACGCGAAGCGACGAGGCGAATCGACGAGGACGACGCGAAGCAACGAGGACGACGCGAAGCAACGAGAAGGACGAACGACACGAACCAACCATGAATCCCTTCGTCCCGATCATACCAATATTCTACATTTACTACCGGAACAGGCATGGACGCGTACGGCGCAGAAGGTAAGCCAGACACCAACCACAAAACACATACTACACGTACACGACACATCACACACACACACAGGGATGCAGAATATACTTACACCAGCAACAGCAGCACCTTAGGGGCGGGATGCCCATCACCAATGCCACATATGCACACAGGGGCCTGAATGCGCACCACCACCCCTACCCAGGGGTGGCATGATGCCTACCACCACTACCACCCTCACCCAGGGGGGGCAGGATGCCTACCACTACTACCACCCTTAGCCAGGGGGGCAGGATGCCCACCACTACTACCACCCTCACCCAGGGGGGGCAGGATGTCTACCACTACTACCACTCTTAGCCAGGGGGCAGGATGCTTACCACTACTACCACCCTCACCCAGGGGGGCAGGATGCCCACCACTACTACCACCCTCACCCAGGGGGCAGGATGCCCACCACTACTACCACCCTCACCCAGGGGGGCAGGATGCCTACCACTACTACCACCCTTAGCCAGGGGGCAGGATGCTTACCACTACTACCACCCTCAGCCAGGGGGCAGGATGCCCACCACTAGTACCACCCTCACCCAGGGGGCAGGATGCCTACCACTACTACCACCCTTAGCCAGGGGGCAGGATGCCTACCACTACTATCACCCTCACCCAGGGGGGCAGGATGCCCACCACTACTACCACCCTCACCCAGGGGGGGCAGGATGCCTACCACTACTACCACTCTTAGCCAGGGGGGCAGGATGCTTACCACTACTACCACCCTCACCCAGGGGGGCAGGATGCCCACCACTACTACCACCCTCACCCAGGGGGCAGGATGCCTACCACTACTACCACCCTTAGCCAGGGGGCAGGATGCTTACCACTACTACCACCCTCACCCAGGGGGGCAGGATGCCTACCACTACTACCACCCTTAGCCAGGGGGCAGGATGCTTACCACTACTACCACCCTTAGCCAGGGGGCAGGATGCCCACCACTACTACCACCCTCACCCAGGGGGCAGGATGCCCACCACTACTACCACCCTCACCCAGGGGGGCAGGATGCCTACCACTACTACCACCCTTAGCCAGGGGGCAGGATGCTTACCACTACTACCACCATCAGCCAGGGGGGCAGGATGCCCACCACTACTACCACCCTCACCCAGGGGGGCAGGATGCCTACCACTACTACCACTCTTAGCCAGGGGGCAGGATGCTTACCACTACTACCACCCTCACCCAGGGGGGCAGGATGCCTACCACTAGTACCACCCTCACCCAGGGGGGCAGGATGCCCACCACTACTACCACCCTCACCCAGGGGGCAGGATGCCTACCACTAGTACCACCCTCACCCAGGGGGGCAGGATGCCTACCACTACTACCACCCTTAGCCAGGGGGCAGGATGCCTACCACTACTACCACCCTCAGCCAGGGGGCAGGATGCCCACCACTACTACCACCCTCACCCAGGGGGCAGGATGCCTACCACCACTACCACCCCCACCCATAGGATGGACAATGCATGACACAACCAGCACACCACAACCTAGGGAATGCAAGAAGAAGACATCCCCCCAACACCATGACAAGCGTGTGTAGACTGTGTCAAATGCCTACAACACCGAACATGACTTCTAACATACAATGTGACCCCCTAGCACATGTGCCACACAAATATGTGTGTGGCACACACAACGCAAGCAGGCCATGACCATTGTGGCAATGGGGTCCAAACCCCCATCATCACAGTGACCAAAAGGCAAGTGTGGGGTCCATAGCTGCAGCACATTTTGAACATTGTGGCAATGGGGTCCAAACCCCCACATCACAGTGACCAAAAGGCAAGTGTGGGGTCCATAGCTGCAGCACATCTTGAACATTGTGGCAATGGGGTCCAAACCCCCATCATCACAGTGACCAAAAGGCAAGTGTTGACAAAGTAAGAGGTGCAACTGCCAAACTGCATGGATGATTCCTGGTCACAGAACAACAAACACATCAGTGGCAAAGTAGTGTATGTGTCCCATTGCAACATAAATTGGGGGAGCCAAATCCTGCAGTGCAAATAAGACATAACTTTGGCCATGTGCAGACAAACAACACCCATGGGGGCTGACACCGTCAACAATCATCAATGACACAATGACAGAAGTGACCATCCGAATGCAGTCCCACATATTTGCACCAATGGGCACACACATGCAGATACCCTGTGGAGACTGCAGATGTGAGGCGAACAGATACCATACCATGGCAGCAATGGGACACACAATCAACAATTAGCAACAAATGAGGGCTCCCGTCCCATCAGCCTGGTCATGGAAGTGCCAACGGAATCATCAGCACAGATCCAACACACTTGTATAGCAATGTTGCACTGACAACACAGATGAGTCCTTCCCCATTGATGCCCAAACCTGCATGTTCACTGGAGATGGCCACACGGTCAGGGAAGTAGACGAATAGAACAATGGCAGGCACAAAAGATGTGCAGGGGTGGAAGCCACAGATGTGAAGTTGCCAATCTAAGTAGGAAATCTCATTGCCAAATACTGAAGACATGACACCCTCAGATGCTGCTATGGATGACATGGATACACCACAGGATAGGACACATAACCCCTGGACCACATGGGTTCCTGCACAGTAACACTTCATTATCATGAGACCAAATATCACCATCACTGCAGCAAGGGCATTGTTAGCATCATCAACATCATGTACATCAGAAGCAAAAGCACTAGAGAACAGAAAGTTGCTTTATTCAGCATATGTGGCATTAAAAGTAGAAGTCCGGTAGAACATAAACAAAGGCCAATGGCCAGTCCATCAACAAAGTCACAAGTGGGTGACAGTGGCAGATGCCACCCTACACATGCCTGCACAAAACCAGGGACAATCCACTAGGAGGGGCAACCGGGGGGTAGGCCAGGCACCGCAGGGACAGGATCAGGGCTCACCAGGAGGAAGCAGGGAAGGGGTGGTGGGTGCTGGAGAGCCACTGACAACTGCAGTGGAGGTGTCTGACATGGTGTGTGCCGGCACAACTGGGGGGCATGGCTCAGATGTTGTGGGTGCCGGCACGACTGCAGTGGACCCTGCAGATGGAGTGGACAGGTCCGCCACTGCAGTGCCCAAGTCAGACAGGGTGGTAGTGGACTCCACTGCAGTGCCTACCACCAGGGGAGGAGAATGGGGAACAGGCAAGGTGGGCTGGACAGAGGGGGAGGACACCCTCACCACATCAGTGGCACAGACAAGCGCAGCGGGGGTGTGGTGCCGGGAGAGCAAGTGGCAGGGGGAGAAGGCCGGAGCCTCTTGGGGATGGTATATCTGTGGGTGGGGGAACCTGGGGCAGGGTGTGGCGGGGGCACCTGTGGAGTGGGGGCCTGAGGGATGGAGGAAGGTGACCTGGTGCTTGAGCTGCAGGGCGGCGGCGGGGTCTTGCTCTTACCACTCCGGGGGACTTGCGGGTGGGGGCCTCAGTCTGTCTGCGCCTGGGGGAGGGTGTCCGGGGGCGAGGGGCACTCTGCTCCGTGTGGGGGCTTCCTCTTCCCCCTGGATGCTGGGGCAGCTGGATCGGAGGGGAAGAGGCCGAGGTCACTGAGGAAGAGGCGCTGGGTCTTTGGGGTTGCAGGTGAGGCAAGGGAGGGTGCTTTGGAGGGAGAGGCAACTGAGGACTGTGCAGTGCCCGTGGATGCTTGTGTGTGTACCAGGGCCCCATCCCCTGTGAGTCTGGTTTCAGTCCCCTGACTGTGCGTGCATGTGCGTTTAGTTTGTGGCGTGTGTGTCTGTGTGCTGGATGTGTGTGTGCTGGTGTGTGCCTGTGCCGGTGTGTGTGTGCTTGGGACGGGCAAGGTGCTGGGGAGTGTGGATGGAGCAGAGGCAGGAGGGGTGAGGGACTGTCTGAGGAGGGACACTGCTGCCGTCAGGGAGGAGTCCATGGACCTGTTGCCCCTCTGTAGGTCAGACATGCCCGATGAGATGCCCTCCATGAACGACACCAGCTGAGTCAACAGTGCGGTGTGCGCATGGAGGACACTCAGCATGGCTGTCTGCCCTACATGGAGCTGGCGAAGGAGGTACACAGACTCCTCACTCAGGGCAGCAGGGGACACAGGGGCAGGGGTGCGGTGCCTGGGCCAAAGGAGACACGCTCCCGAACATGGGAGCCTCCACGGACCTTGGGAATGGGAGCCGATGGGAGGGCGGTGGTGGTGCTGGTGGTGGCGGGGACAGCAACACTAGCTGGGGTGTGGTGGCTGCTGACACCCGCCTCCACAAGGGAGTCATCCTCCGAGTTGCTCTGGTCCTCAGCTGAGGTGGATGGTGCTGAGGATTCCTCGGTGTGGCTCCCCTCGCCCTCCGTGCCACTGGGTCCCTCCGACCACTCCTCGGTTGCTGACCCAGTCTGGCTCTCTGGCTCCTCCTGGTCCGTGGAGCTGTCCCCTTCCGTGGCCGTGGATGTATCTGCAAACAATGGGGAAACAGACAGACATCAGTCACCTGCACCAAACGCACACACCACTGTGAGCACAGCACATCACAGAGCAAGCCCTGGCATCATTAGTTGTACATTGCTAAAAGTGCCCTAACTGAACAGGAGAAGCCAATTGTCAGTCTGATGCCAAGCATGGCACTCACATCCCACATGGCCTTGCACCCATCTGTCTGGTGTCTGTTGGATTGCAACACCCCAGTGTGGACACATGCACCAAGTACACAGTAGTTGGACAGTGCAGAGGACACGGTGTGGACACATCACAGCTCTTGCCACTGAGTGAGTACAGGTTTCCGGATGAAAGGGATGCCCAGAGTCAAATAGGAAATGCATGTGATGCATACCAGCGACAGACACCATGATGCACCCATGTCCTGATAGCCAGCGCCACTATGGTGTGCATGTAGCACATGTCACTCCCCTGCAGGACCACAAATAAGTTGACACATGCCATGGCAGAGGCATGACTGTTAAGTCATACATCACTGTCTCAGTGATGTATGACTTGGCAGCCAGACAACAACACTATGCACTGTGTCACAATAGTAGGTCATGGGGAATGCAAGTCCTGGAGCTGCACAAGTGCACATGTACATCCCCCACACAACACATCATCTCAACCCTCATCTGTCCAGGTCACACCTATTGGACATATGGGAGACCTGTGACACTACCCTCTGAACCTGAGCCCCTCACAATTTGCTGTGAATGGAGAACAGCTGCCTGAACATCACATTCGCATACCCCAGTCTGCACGGGCAGCTGATCAAACACCTATGTGACACACAAGTATCGTCTCCTATGGTCACATCTCCAGGGGCATGCTGAGCCCCTACCAAGAAACACCCCAGCAGTCCTGGCAACTAATCCACAGCACACTGACACAGAGGCAGACACCGGAGGGGTCAAATCACTGTGCACAATGTGTCAGCTGATACACGGGAGTGGGAGTACAGAGTGCATTGCATGGCCTGGAGTAGGCATGACTGTCCTGCTCCACATGAATGAGGGATGTGCCCTGGACAGTGGATAGCTGGCTATGTATGTGTGACACACGTAATCTGCACACTCCTGGGGCACAAACATTGTTCCCACCCGCTGCATGGCGTGTGCCACATACCCCAGGCACATGTGGTGGCTCAGCTCAGCAAGTGGACCGCATATCAAAGCAACACGCAGATCACATGTCCAAACCCAGGCGTTGTGTGAACAATGGACCCACCCATGATGCCCACAACAGAGTTAGGGAAACAGATGCTGTCCCCCACCTTTAGTGAAGCAAACTGCAAGGACACAGTCCCAAGTGACACAATTCCCTGACTGTAAGGGCCACACCTGGGTATCAGATGAGCAGTGGGCAGTGCACAATAGAGGGACATGGCTCCTGGACAACATGACTGCTGCACTGTGGCAGTTGAACCAGGCCAGAGGAGGGCACAAAGCATGTAATACAGAGTTCACAGTGCAGTCTTTGACTCACCCCCTCCTTGCTGCTGTCTGGCCTTCAGCTGCCCATCCAGGTCTGGAAAGACCACCGCCAGGATCTGGAGCATGTGGGGGGTCAGGGTCCGTGTTCCGCCCCTCCTGCGAGGAGGCGACAGCTTCAGCTCGACCCGTGCAATGCTCCGGGTCCAGCCCCGAAGGTCCTGCCACCTCTTCTGGCAGTTGCGGATCCGGCGCTTGTAGACCCCCACGGACCGGACAGCCCGGACAATGTCCTTCCAGATTTCCTGCTTCCGATGGGCATTAACCTGTCAGGATGACAAAGTGAAAAGGCCATTACCACACATGCAACATATCCGTGCATGACACAGTTGTATATACATGTCTCAATCACAGGGGCACATGATGTACACAGGCAGTGCAAAGCTGACCATGGACAGTTTGCCAGACGTCACTACATGGTATCATTGCATGGGAAGTAAAACCATGTTCAAATGCACTGTCACTGCACCATACCTGTCCAGTGCAAGTCACTACATACTATGGGGGGTGACAACTACTCAGTGAGCCTGCTAGCCAGTGGAGTGCAGACTCTCAGCCTTGCTAGTCAGACAAAATGCACATTCAGAAAGGCAGTGCACAGAACACTCACCTGCTCCCCTGGTGTCCCATACAGCTTGCTGTACTGTGGAAGTAGGCTGTCCAGCAGGGCCTGGTTCTCTTCAAGGCTGAAGGCTGGGGCTCTCTCCACAGTACGTGCCATTGCAGGGTCCAGAGGGGCAGAGACAGCAGCAGTGCAGTGGCAGATGTCGTCTTGGAGCATGTAGTGCAGGCAAGTGGGCTCTCAGGGGAACAGCCAGCAATATATATGTGCTGGAGAGGCAGATACTGTCCCTTGTGTCCAAAGTGATAGGTCCAAGTCATTTGCATCTTCTGAATCTGGCCAATCCATGGAATAGCAGCACCAAAACACGCCCACAGCATCCTTCAAATCTTCAACTTCATGACATACATGATTTTGCAACATTGTTGTGGGTGACCAACTGATTTTCCAGCAACCGACTCGTTCGAAATTCGAAAACGCGTCCGTTGCCAGGCAAGCCCATTGTCAATGGGTGCGCACCGATCGGTCCATTGCGGTACAACGCGCACAGGGGTACAACGCGTACCCGCACACATTGAAAGCAATGGGCCGGCCGGAGGCACCGATCGGTCCATTGCAGTTCAACGCGCACAGGGGTACAACGCGTACCCGCACACATTGAAAGCAATGGGCCGGCCGGAGGCACCGATCGGTCCATTGCTGTTCAACGCGCACAGGGGTACAACGCGTACCCGCACACATTGAAAGCAATGGGCCGGCCGGAGGCACCGATCGGTCCATTGCTGTTCAACGCGCACAGGGGTACAACGCGTGCACCGCACACATTGAAAGCAATGGGCCGGCCGGAGGCACCGATCGGTCCATTGCTGTTCAACGCGCACAGGGGTACAACGCGTACCCGCACACATTGAAAGCAATGGGCCGGCCGGAGGCACCGATCGGTCCACTGCAGTTCAACGCGCACAGGGGTACAACGCGTACCCGCACACATTGAAAGCAATGGGCCGGCCGGAGGCACCGATCGGTCCATTGCTGTTCAACGCGCACAGGGGTACAACGCGTACCCGCACACATTGAAAGCAATGGGCCGGCCGGAGGCACCGATCGGTCCATTGCTGTTCAACGCGCACAGGGGTACAACGCGTACCCGCACACATTGAAAGCAATGGGCCGGCCGGAGGCACCGATCGGTCCATTGCAGTTCAACGCGCACAGGGGTACAACACGTACCCGCACACATTGAAAGCAATGGGCCGGCCGGAGGCACCGATCGGTCCATTGCTGTTCAACGCGCACAGGGGTACAACGCTGTACCCGCACACATTGAAAGCAATGGGCCGGCCGGAGGCACCGATCGGTCCATTGCAGTTCAACGCGCACAGGGGTACAACGCGTACCCGCACACATTGAAAGCAATGGGCCGGCCGGAGGCACCGATCGGTCCATTGCAGTTCAACGCGCACAGGGGTACAACGCGTACCCGCACACATTGAAATCAATGGGCCGGCCGGAGGCACCGATCGGTCCATTGCTGTTCAACGCATCACTGTACATGTGACTGGCATATGTCAGCATGCCTGTCTCAGATGGACATATGCCAGCCACAGATAGCTTCCAGGGAGTGAGGGGCACACCTACATCACGACAGGCTGTCCAAACTTTATCATAAGGCATGTAAGGCTGCATTTCCTATTGTGTGTATGTTGGTGTACATGTTGTCCTGTGGGTGTCACCTGTGGGCAGCCACCCCCAGGCTGTGCACGTGTTCATGGGGACAGGATCCTGGGTGTTACGTGTACGTGACCACTGTGATGTGCAACTGTTCATATCTGTGCATGTGCCATGGTCACATTTCACAGTGGTGTATGTGTATGTCATGTCACATACCCCGTGAGTCCCATGTGGGACGGTATGTTTGAGCCAGGGTGTCCCAGTGGCACAATAGTGATGGTCCTCCACAGTCTTTGTGCATGTGGTGTTTACAATGTCTCTGATTTCATGTGCACAATGGGAGACAGTCTCCACATCCACGTTGTGTGTGCATGGACTCTGATGTTGTGCGTGTGTGTCACAGACGTCCATGTCTGTCCTGCTGTGGCAAGTGGGGCCACTACCTGTGGGGGTCATGGTTGTTTTGCTGTGGTGTATACATGATACTCCATGTAATGCCAGTGTCCATGTGGCATTACAGGGTCCCTGGGAATGTACCTGTCGTTGAGCTGTGGTGCCTGGGGCACATCTGTCCTCACATGTCCCTGTGGGGGTTATTGTGACACGGCAGCAGGAGATGGGAACTGTGACACGGCCTCATGATATCCAATGGGCCAACCTGGGACTAATTGATGCCACCTGTTGGACCGTGTTGACAGATGTTGGCCATGTATGTACCATACATGTCCTTCCGGTACTGCACACTTCATGTAGTTGTGCCTCATAATGATGTATGTTGGGATCTTGAGTGTGTTCAATGCCGCATATGTGGGGTGACTGACAATCTTGCTTACTTCTCCTCTGCACTGCAGGGCTCCTGCTGTCCATCGGCCATTCCCAGACCTGGCAACGATGGTGGAATGGGACAGCATCCGACGGTACCGCTTCACCAGGCAGCTGATTGAGGATTTGGCAGTGCAGTTGTCCCCACATTTGCAGCCTGGCCGGCCGTATCCTACAGCACTGACCCCCAAGGTGAAGGTGATGGCAGCCCTACACTTGTTTGTCACTGGTACCTTCCAACATACTGTGGCGACTGCTGGTGGGATGTCACAGACCATGTTCAGCCGTGTGCTCCGCGATGTTTTGGCAGCAATGTTGCTCTTCCTGAACCGGTACATCTATTTCCCTAGACTGCGACGACTCACTGACGTGAAGAGTGACTTTTATGCCCTGGGGAGGATGCCGCATGTAATTGGCTCCATTGATGGGACACATGTGGCTTTGGTACCACCACAGGCCCAGGAGCAGGCCTACAGGAACCGCAAGCACTACCACTCGGTCAATGCACTGGTGGTGTGTCTTGCAGACATGACCATCACACACGTGTGTGCCCGTTTCCCTGGTTCAGCACATGATGCCTTTGTGATGAGGAGTAGTCGCATCCCCAGGATGATGGCACAGATGCAGAACCAGCGTGCCTGGCTTGTCGGTGTGTACTGACTTTGTGCCATTGTGTGTGATCTGATCTGTAGTATTCCGCCCACTTTTCCAAGTCAGCTAATGTGCACTTGTCTGTCCGTAGGTGACTCGGGATACCCCAACATGCCGTGGTTGCTGACACCCCTCAGGAACCCTGTGACACCTGCCCAGATGCGCTACAATGAGGCACATGGTCGGACCAGGAGAGTGATTGAGCGGACCTTTGGTCTCCTGAAGAGCCGCTTCCGCTGCCTGGACAAGACCGGAGGGTCCCTCCCATATGCCCCAGCGAAAGTGTGCAAGATTATCATCGTCTGCTGCATGCTCCACAACCTGGCAGTGTGGAAGGAGTTGCCTCTCATCCAGGATGACAATGACCAACATCCGCCACCTGTGGAGGATCCTGGCCTGGACCACGATGCCAGTGACGATGATGATGATGATGGTGATGGTGATGTCCGCACACAGCTCATCACCAACTTCTTTATCCTGAGGTGTCATGTCAATGATGTGAGTTGGCATGATGTGTGGGTGGTGCTCTGGTGCTGTTGGAGTGTGTCCATGGGCCACTTGACTGGATGTGTGTTGCGATGTGTGGTGACAGGTGGGCTGTACTCCCCAACAGTGTTGACATGCTAACTTGGTTCTGGGTGGGTATCTTGTAACATGTATTGTGCATGTGTTTTGCTGTTCTGTCCTGTACTCCATTGCTTTTGACTGTGTGTCATTTCTGTCCTTCACAGGGTACTTTCAGATTCGTTTGGTCAACTGTGTCCACCGACGACGTGATTGCACATCCAGGCTGGTAGCTGTTGTGTCCCTACAGGTGATGTGCGCCACACCCATGGACTTCCTTCCGTCTACAGTTGTTGACTGTGTGCCCGCTGCCAGGTGGGGTTACCTTGCATCTGTAGTGGTTACGGCATGTTGCAACTGTGTAATAAACCTGTGCTTCACTTTGTGATGTGCGTTGTCTGTGGTCACACATTTGACTGCCATTTGCTTACTGCACCTGTGGGCTACTTGACTACAACTGGGAATGGGTGTGGTGTCTGTGCATTGCACCGTCTTCCCTGGCAACATCAGTGTAGGCAATGAGTCAGATGGCCTAGGTGTGTATGTGTCGTGTAGCCCTGGTGGTGTGTCTCCCTCATGTGTGTCACGTTTCCTGTACTCACATGCCTGTGTTGTCCTTGCTGTTGCAGTTCGCATACACAGTGTAATTTTGCAGTTCATCATCCCCATAACAGCACCCACGTTGGAATCACGACAGAGGCAAGTATGGTGTATTAGTGTGTTTATTGTGATACATTTGTGTTAATAGTGCATAGGATGGGTTGTGCTGTACATGAATCTTGCAATCCCAAGTTCCTAGGTGAATTGAAAGTCCGGGTAGACAGGATCCCCAGTATCGGGGCCACAGTTGTCTGACACATTGGTCCAACTTGTACTCCCCATGCAATGTGTGGGAGTAGTGTTGCCGTCAACAGGGTGAACAGTCTGTGCACAAAGGCGAACATCCAGAACAGGTTCAGGCTTCCTGGGAGTTGCGCTTGGCCATCGGCCTCTCACTTTTCCCTCCTCGGACGACCCCTCTTCTTGGGGGGGGGCCTCAAGTGCAGGCTGCTGCGGTGCAGGGGACTCTCCGCCAGAGTCCTCCTCCCTCCCTGTGGCAGTTGCAGTTTGTTCGGCACCAGATGTTGTTGGCACACAGGGAGGTGTGGACTGGTTGCTGTTCATCTGGCGGAGGCATTGTAAAATGTCCCTGTGCACCGCCGTCATCTCATGCAGTGCATCCCACTTGGACTCCACGCGGGACATGTGTGAGTCCACACGGGACATGTGTGACTCCACGTGGGACAAGTGGGAGTCCAAGCGGGCATGATGGGCAGCCTGCTGCTGTTTAATGTCTCTGAGGAGCCCCACTACCTGGCTGAGCTCT
>CAWUFW010024210.1:0-64013 GCA_963921515.1 Calotriton arnoldi
TGTGGTGAGTGCACAGCCTTCCTCCCCTCTGAGGAAGACTGATCGGAGCCATAGCCATCCCGAATACAGGAAGCTGCAGAACCATATTCTGATTCTGAAAAGAATTCTGGTTCATATTTGGGATCTCATTTGAGTGAAATCTTGGGTTAATAGCAATCTGCTGTGGCATTGGAGGTGGTGGAACCTGAATCACTGGACGTTAAGGTGCATCAAAATTTGGAGACCTCGGTCTTGGTACATTTTGTGGTTGCGTGGGGTTACTATTCTGAGACTGAGCAAACCTTCATTTTGTCCTTGATTAGCTGGATTATGGCAACATTATCGCTTCCAATGCCCCAACCTGTTACAGTAGTGACAAGGATTAGACTTTTTCAAAGTGGCAACTCCAGTTCTCGGGTCAATGGGAATACCTCGACCTCTACCTTGTGTCTGAAAGCCTCCATTACCTTGCATCATAGGAGCTCCCCGCTGGGAAACTCCCTGAATAGGTGCCACATTTCCGTGAAGTGCTGACCCTGATTTCTCCTCTGAGCAGCCTTCATCTGTACAATTTTCAGCTTCTCTTTGATCCTCTTCTGTTTCATGTCACTCTCGTCATGCCAATACTTGCAAAAACGTAGAATCTCATCAACTGACTAATTCTGGAAGCATATCAAATGCTAAATCACCATACTAATTTCAGGTCTCAATCTTGTCACAAACCGAAACACAAACTGTCCCATATCTTTAAGCTTCATTGTTTCCATCCCACTATACTCCTTGAAATCCTGCAACAGTCTCTTAAAATGTGTGAACCATCTTTTTAGATTTTTGGTTATCCTGTCAATCTTAACCCAATTGATATACTTTGGTGGTACCTTAGCTTTCAACCACATCACTTGATTATACATTTTCATTACAATAACTGACAGACCATGTGTCACGCATCTCTCTCTGGTTCATTTTCAGGACATTCTGTGGCTATTTTGCATTCAGCCCACAAATCACTTGGAACAACAATATCAAATACGGTATTCAAATCAGTCCACAATACCTTTGAAATTTTCGCAAACCGATCAACCTGTTTGTACCACTGTACAGGCGTTTCTCTTAGTCGCATTAAATCATTTGTGAATGATGCAAGATCATTTCTACTCCAAGGCACATGAAAGTAATCTCCTCTAAGTATTTCCCATAAGGGGAAGCTTGAGGCAATCGCTCCTCTCTCCCCTGAAAGAGGCAGTTCCCCCATCGATCTTTTGGGATGATTTCTCCTTGACCATTTGTCCTCCCATTTATCCAAGCTATTCAAATTATAATGCTCTGGGTTAACTCCCTAATTTGCATTTTCAACCCCAGGTATTCTCATATTCTCTATATCCTGACCAGAGAAAGAGAGCCGGTGGCTCTTTGCAAAGCCTTTGTCCGCTCCAAATCTACTTCGTACTTTTTGACTATCTGGATCAGTTTATCATAGGCTTGCCTCGCTCATCAAGTGACATCTTTGCTCATAAACAAATGTTCATTTGGCTGTTACGCATCAGTTCATGCCAGCTCAAGACTTCCACTTAGCATTTCCTCCAACTTGAGTTTCAATTTGACTACATCCACCAGATTTACCTTCAATGTGGACCTAATTGTTGACTGACTCAACTCCGTATTTTCCCTCCCATTTGACATCCCATTAAAGGTTTTTAATCAATCATCTAGTTCTTCTACACTTAGATTAGATTGTCCCCCAAAACCTTTGGGTGTTACTCCTTCTCTAGGTGAACTACTATTTGCATTCAAAGGTGGTTCCCATGTAATTCTCAAACTCTGGTAATCCCTGAAATGTCCTTAAAAGTCCAAACCCAAGGTCATATTTTCAAGACCCTATCGCCACCACAACGTCACTTTCAGTGACATGATGGTGATAAGGGGTTTGCCCTATTTACAAGTCATAGTTAAGCCACTTAATGTGGCTTAACGCTGCCATGTAAATAAGGCACCCTTTTACGCTGGGCTTAGTGTGAAAGTGGCGGGCAATGGGTGTTTCACCACAACACCCATTGATTTTGATGCTGCCCCCCATTTACAAGGCTGGTGTAAATAGGAGGCAGTGCCAAAATTAAGATCAAGGAAAACTGATCTTAAACAGGCGAAACGAGGAAAAATGCTTTATTTCTCCTAGGTTTTGCTGTTTCCATGTGTGCTGCATTGTGCAGCACACATGGAAGCAGCAAAACGACATTGATTGTTTATGTGCAGGAAGGTGCCGCTTCCTGCATATAAACAATCAAAAAAAAGAAATGACATTTTGCAACTTCTATGTGTGCTGCAGTAAGCAGCACACATAAAAGTCACAAAACGTCATTTAAAGATTGTTTATGTGCAGGAAAGGAGACCTTTGTTCACATAAATATTCTTCCCCTCAACACAGTTACCCTTGCTCTTTGGTGCTAGGGTGCCTGCATTGGCGCTAGGCAGCTAAATTTAGTGCCAGCACAGGGGTAAATGCAGGGCTGCACCATATTATTGTAAATATGGTGCAGCCCTGCGTTTCTGAAGTAGCAGAGTGCAGCCTTAAGCCAGGAAGGCTAACGCCACATTCCGTCACTTCATTGTAAATATGCCCCCCAGTTTGATTCATCGAGGGGTTCACACTTGCACCACAAGGAGAACTCACATTCATTGGATCTAAAGGAACAAAGCCTCCACCTCTTGAACTTGTAGGAGCATTTCCTGAAACTTGTGAGTTAGCAGGAAGTGCAAAGTTATATCTCCCATTTCCAGCTGAATTTTGATTCTATATAGGAACCACTAGACTGATAGTAACCAGAACTGTAAGGGCATCTGGAGCATTGAGAGCTTTGGAAAGTGCCAGGTGCACACATCCCATCACGTTTGGATTCATATTCACAGGAGTAGCCTCCATCGTATTCTAATTTACTTTTACTGGGGCGGTAGCCACTCCTGTCTGTCCACTCGTATTAGTGCTTCCTCCACTCATCATTTGAGGTTCATTGTATTGAGGTGGGTGTTCAGACAATGGCACATCTACAAGACTATCACTTGTGTCACTGTTGCTATTCTCTATCCTCTCCCTTGATTCTTTCAAGTTGTCTCTCTTCTACTTCTTCCTCTTCTTTTTCCCTGTCCCACCTTCCTCATTGGTTAATGCGGGGTAATAATAATAATACGATTTATAAAGTGCATGGCTACCTCAAGTGAGGTGTCCCAGGGCTGGGTACAACTTCACTCACTCTACCATATCCGTTCTTCACCTTCTCTGTTCTGCATTCCAACGAGCATCCACATATGTCTGCACTGCCTTTCTAGCCCTTCTCAGATATTCCTCCTTTTCTCTAGCATGAGCCACACGCTCCCATGCTTTGAGTGCTTCAAACTGTGTAGGTCTAGGTAACGGTTTCTTTTCATATAAAATTCTCCTTAAATTTTAAATGATCCTCACATTGAACCTACCATAGTGTGGGAACGCCAGTGCACCTTCTTTCTCTGGGACCTTGTGCCATTGATTAAGGCAAATACATGTGTGAAACCCTACATTTATTGCCATATAATGACCTGCAGTATCATCGAGTGGTGCCTCTTCTCCCTCTCTAACAGGTATTGTTGCATATCCCCTCACTATATCACGTAATATTTTAAAACATTTCATTTTTTCAGCCAATTGGTCAACAATTACAATTCAGAATGTATATCAAATCAAGACAATCTTTTCCCCACAATTCTCACGTCAAATCACTGACCAATACCAGCGCGACACTTGATGACGTGAACAACCAATAACAGTGTGGCATTACAGCAACCTACCAATCTCAGCGCTGTACCCTATGATGTCAGTCTCACTCCTTGCAGTGGTTCACCCTCCTTTACCATTTCCTGAAAGTACTCTTCTCAACACCAAACAAGCACTACAAAACACAAATCAATCTCAACTTTGTCTGCTCAAGTAAATTTTTAAACGATATACAATCATACAATGTATAGTTCGGTAATAACCCTTTCTCTGAACTTTGCAATTGCGCTTTTGAATGAAACCTTGACCTGCGGAGAATCACTTCGATTAGTACAGTGTCCCCCTGCGCATAGGGCCTACTGCACCACTCGTCTCACTTTCGCACACCAATAACTGTCCCTATCTAAATTGTTCTGTCGATGACATCTCACATTGATTATCACAAAACTTTATTAGACAATCACAATACAGTGTCTTCACAGTGACCCCACAGTGACCTCACACGCAAGCTACAGAACATCCAGAACGCCGCCGCAAGACTGGTCCTCAACCTGCCAAGACACTGCCACATCTCCCAGCACCTGCGCACACTCCACTGGCTCCCCATCGAGGCAAGAGTCACCTTCAAGATGCTCACCCACGCACACAAGGCCCTCCACGACACCGGACCAGCATACCTGAACAGCCGACTCAAATTCCACGCACCCCAAAGGACCCTACAATCAGCCCAGCTCTCCTACGCCGTGGTCCCTCGCACCAGAAGAACCAGATTGGGAGGCCGCTCCTTCTCCTTTCTCGCGGCCAAAGCCTGCAACGCCCTTCCGCTCCACCTCAGGCAGACAACATCGCTTCCCATCTTCGCAAGAAACCTCAAAACCTGGCTCTTCGACGGACCCCCTCCTTGATGGACTGGAACCTGCACCCCCCCACCCCCAGCGCCTTGAGACCCTTACGGGTGAGTAGTCGCGTTTAACAAACAAACGCCTGATTGATTGTCTTCTACACTAGTTATTATTCATCCCAGGATCTTAGGCCACGTTGGACCCGATAGCAAATTTGACTTAAACTCACACACTCACAAACATTCAAAACATTGAAACTTCTGCTTGGGCAGAGGTGGAGAGAAGGATTCATGCAGCATTCTCCCTGAGTGGGTTTGTGTCTCCATCAGAGCACAGATGGCCTTAAGGGAAAGTCCAGGGACTGTGGATCCTGAAAGAGTGGACCAAGTTGCTAGCACCAAGAGGAAAGGGAGGAAGCCTGGGAAGGCCTCTTCCAAACATCCCCAGAACCAGAAGGAGCTCAACCCTCCGGGGGAAGGCCTGGTCTCTGAAGAGGAGGGACCTGCCCTGAAGGACTGACCTGGCTTGCAGAACTTCAAGGAGCAGGGGGTTCCTCCAGAGAGGACTTAAGCAAGGGACAAAAGTCTTGTCCCATTCTTGAAGGTGATCTATGTGAATAGGCTCAAGTTACATCATAACTTCTGAATGGGACTACCAAACAAGGTAAAGTAAGGTATCAAATTAATCGTGGCATTAAATCGGACCAAATGCCCAGGCCAGATTTAAAATCACTATTAAAGAAAGGAACTTTTAGAAAGTTGCCCCTTTGCACTCCAGCTAGTCCAGATACCTCACAAAAACCCTGGCACACAGACAGATTTCTGACCACCTGGGAAAACCAAGGTCCAAAAACAAAGGCATTTGCCACAGACCGAGGTGTTACCTCCTCTCCCAGGATGGCCACTCAAGGTGTTAACCCAGAAGGCAAGCTTCAAAGGGGAAGCTGCCTTTGAAGGGTGGACTGCAACAACACTCCTGAGCAGAATGCCTTTTGTTCCTGCAGAGAGTTAAGAGACAGATCCAAAGAAGGGAAACCTGCACCCAAGCCGGTTTTCCTGTGGGCATTTAGCCCACTGGTAGCCACACCTCTAGGGTGGGCTACCCTACTCCTGATGACCAATCATCACTAGAAAGGAGGGAACCAGTAGCCCTTTGCCTAGTGACCGCGTGGTCCCCTTGGGGCACTTTCCTGGGATAAATATGGTACCCCTGCCACCCTGCCCCTTAGTTCACACTGGATAAAAAGGAAGGACTGAAGAAGGACTACCCTGCTGCCTTTGAACCGCACAAAGAAAGGCTGCACCACCTGCTGCACTTTTGGGCTAGTGAGATTAGGACCATGCAGCTCCTGGCATGGGGAAAATTTCATTTCCCGCCTTCAACCACAGCAGTGACTCCAAGGATCAGTCGGCTGATCCCCTGGAAACAGCTCCAGGGCTACAAGAGCTGAAGGAGCCCCAAACGACAAGTTGGTAGCCGCTGCAGAAGTTTTTCTGCTGCCAGTCGCTGGGCACGATGAGAGACAAATCTGAGATAGCCAAACGTTGCACCTGTGTCTGCCAGACCCGGGAGTGCTATCAGAATCCAGATTTGTCACATCCAAGAGAAACCAGCCCCCACCAAGGGTTTTGCCTCCAACCGTGGTGCAGCGAGACCAGTAGTGCAGCATCGGCTGTTTGACTACTACAACGTAGAGTACTTCGAGGGACCCCAATTTCCAGGGCTAAAGTCACCCTACATCACCTGTGGACTGAGGAAACCAACCACAGAGACACCCCTGTCGACCCCCCCAACAACCGATGCATTCTTTGAGCATCTTTTGTCTGTATCCTCAGTTTCAGGACCACCCCATTGAAGTCTATGGTGGTCATACTGTAAATTTTGGAACTTGCTACAAAAACGCTCTTTTGGTCAGGTAACTGTACAAAGTATACTTTTCCCTGCCAGATTTTGTTGCCCTACCCTGGGCCTGAGTACTTGCACTAACTCTTTCAAACTTTTGAAAAGTTTACAAACTTTTTGTTGAACAATGTTTGCTTGCAGTTGCATTTAACAGTGATAAAGGCTTCTAAAATCTGTATTTTAGGAACCTAATAGGTTTTGATGATCAAGGTCTCTAAACATTCATAAAAATTTGCTCTATTTTTATAAATTGCTGTGCCGTTTTATTGGTGTGTGATTTTCTTATTCTGTTACTTGATGCTGGTAAATGCTTTACACTCAGGGGCATATTTACAAGAGATTATCACCACCAGAACTTCACTTTTTGTGATGTTCGGGTGGCGATAAGCCCGTCGCATTATTTACAAGGTGGCGTTAAGTTAAGCCACTTAAAGTGGCTTAATGCCACCTTGTGAATAAGTCCCCTTTCACGCATTACTTAACGTGAAAGTGGCGGGCAATGGGTGTTGTGGAGGACGTTCAGCCGTGACATCCATTGCTTTTTGACGCTGCCCCACATTTATATGGGTGGCGTAAATAAGAGGTAGCACCAAAATTAAGACCAGGGAAAACCTGGTCTTAACCTGGCAAAGCAAGGAGAAATTATACATTTCTCCTTGTTTTTGCTGTTTCTATGTGTGATGCATTCTGTAGGACACATAGAAACAGCAAATCGCCACTAGTGATTGTTCATGTACAGGAAGTTGCCCCTTCCTACACATAAGCAATCATTAAAAAATGAAGAGTTGCAAGTTCTATGTGTGCTGCATAAAGCAGCAGACATAGAAGTTACAAATCGCCATTACTGATTGTTCATGTGCAGGAAGGGACACCTTCCTGCACATGAACGATCATTCCCCGCAAAGCAGGCACCCTTTTACTATGGTGCAAGGGTGTCTGCGTTGGTGCTAGGCAGCTAAATTTAGCGCCACTGCTAGTGGAAATTCAGGGGTGCGTAGCATTCTTGTAAATACAGCGCATCCCTGCGTTTTCAGAATGGCGGATCGCAGCATTAGCAATTTTAGGTTAATGCCACGTTCTGCCATTCTCTTGTAAAAATGCACCTAAATTGCTTTGCCAAGCCTTACTGCTCACAACCACAGCTACCCAGGTTTGAGCTCAGGTTAATTAAACAATACTGACCGAACCCAGGATGTTATCTGTGAGTGCACTCCATGATAATGCCCAACAGCCATATTATATAGTAAACTCAGATCCTCAGAAAAAGGTCTTAAAAAATTTAGTGGTCGCACAAATACTGGGTGCATTTGGCAACCAGTTTTTTTGCGATCAGATATTCGTACATCTGATCCCAAGTGTGTGCAAATCTGAATTTGTGGGTTTGTGTCCTCCATCCTTAAGAGAAACATACGCGTGATTTGTTGTCTATTTATTGATTGATTGACTTATCCAGATTCAAATAATATATCTATGGTCTTCGTAGACTAAATGACAGCTATTTGATCTAGTCACCTATGAAGGCGGAAGTGTATTCTTATTACTTCCCTTGTAATGAACATCTTGAAATAGAGACACCGAAATCATAATGTGAGAAGTATATTTTTAAATGCATGACTTCATATTTTGGTTCTGGTATGGATAAACAAACAATGTTCTCAGGGTGTTTACTCTTAATGTGAGTGAGGCAAACAGATGCTCTCTCTTGTTTACTGTGCAGCGTGTTTACATGGTGAAATAAGCATTGGCAAGGCCAGTAGGTCTTAGCGTTGTCTATATCAATGTCTTTGGGCCTATCCTAATATGCCAAATTTATATTACACAGTGCACGCCACCAGCCTCAATCATTCTAGGCGCTAGAGAGTAGGAGTTATTGCTACCATAGAATTAAGGCGTCCTACTCCAGCAAGAAGTCCACATAAGGGCTATTTTAAGCACTGGAGAATGGTGTTTGAGGATGTGTTTTCTAAATGCAGGCAAAGCATTGGCAAAGCCAATAGGTTTCGCGATGCAAAATCTATTGGTTTTGTCAATACCTGCTGAAGTACTTAAAACCAGGGCTGCTGTGTGGTCAAGATAACCATCAATGACAGAAATAGCACTGCCTGCAACACATCAAAGGCAAGCTATCATGCACTGCACGAAGATAGAGAAGGACAGAAATCCATGCAGTAACCCTCGAGCCCCCAATGCAGAGGCTATTTCAGGAGAAACACTTGGGTCAGGAAAACAGTTTCTGAACGTTTACACACATTCTAAATCTTGTGCGTGATATTATAATCACCGGTAAAAAAAAAAGGCAACATTTGAGCAAATCTCCGATTGCCCTGGGAGGGATCACACGTACACCTTTGGTCCCACAAGCAATCATGTCTCACACGCTGCAACTCTTGCCCAAGCAGCACATTCACTCATTAGTTTACCAATACAAAAGTAGTCCGTAGAAATGAATGCACTGATTCTTTCATTTGGTCACATGAGATATTTGAAATTTTGCCTAAAACAATGCATGGGACAGAGACACCCCAACATTTCTGTTTTGTCATGTGCATAATGTTTGCAGCACCATCATGTTGCACCACACTTAGGGGTCTATTTACAAAGAAATGACGTAGAGCGGCGCTGCAAGCAATTTAGCAGTGCTATGCTGCATCATTTTATAAATGCAGGGATGGGCCGTATTCACAAGAATACGGCGCGTCCCTGTGTTTTCCCTTGCGCCGCTGCTAAAAAAGCTGCCTAGCGCCAATGCAGACACCCTTGCGCCATGGTGCAAGGGTGCGTGCGTTGCAGGGATGATTGTTTATGTGCAGGAAGGGTCACCTTCCTGCACATAAATCCTTATTAAAGGGTGATTTGCTCCTTCTATGTGTGCTGCAGAATGCCCCAAAAATATGTCTCCTCGTTGCACCACTCTAACGCCTGCTTTCCAATGGCATTAGTTTTTGGCACTGTCTTAGATTTATAGATCTTTGTAAATCTAGGGCAGTGTTAAAAAGCAATGTGTGTTGCAGTGGAATGCCCACATCAACTCCAAGTGCATGCCCCTTTGATGCAGAAAACTGCGTGAAAGAGTAAGATATTTACAATGCAGCGTTAAGTTACGCAAAGTGGCTTAGCGCTGCATTGTAAATATGGAGCAGGGCATTGCGCCACCAGAGCGTCATGAAAAGTGACGCTCCGGTGGCGCAATAACCTTGTAAATATGCCCCTTTGTCTCCGTTTGAAGGCCATGTTGGGCCACTTTATTTTTGCTAAATTCTTTGCAAGGTTGAAAGTGAGAATTCAGCTCTGAAGAACACTGGCAAATGGCAACTTCAGTGAAAGAATATGCCAATTAAAAGCTTTACTCATCAATCCTTCCAAGCTACATTGCAAAAACCTTGTGACATTAGCCAAAGAGAAATATTCCTGGCTAAACCACTTATTGCCATGTCATGTCGTAAAGATAAAGGACCTGATTATGACTTTGGCAGTGTGGCAGCTGGCCGCCACGTCAGCGCCCCGCTGCCACACTGCCAAAGCCGTACTTAGACTGCCGTCGGATTAGGAGTTTTCTCCTGATCTGGCAGGTGGTGCTTTGGTGATCCCAGGCGGTGAGCCTTAGAAAGGCACCGCAATGACATTTGCACGAGCGCGCGAAAACAAGATGGCCGCCTCCCGGTGAGCTCCGTGACGAGGAGCCCGTTTTTTAACGACGAAATAGTGAATTACAGTCGGAATCTGGTGGAAAATACCTTAGCAGTCCTGTGAAGCTTGGCTTACTGCTGTGGTGCTTGTTCCTGGAACTTTAAACATTGGTGGTGGTGTTTTTTCGTCCTCCTGCTTCTGCTGGGAGCTCTGCTTGAGGTACTGCCCAGATTTCCTCTCAGGGGGGCAGAGCATATATTCAGGAAAAGGCCTGGCTTTGTCCTAACCCCTCCCACAGTCAGTCTTAGCTGCTGCACCAGTTTTTCCTTGCTGCATTTTTACTGCATTCATTTTATCTTTCTATACTTTACATTTATTTACTCCTGGCATTTTTTTAGTGCGAAAATGGAGAATAAAAATGCGCAAAACTCCAATAATAAGAGGAAGCAACAGATTTCTCCTCCTCCTATAAAATCTAGAGTGGTGGAATCTAGTGACCCTTCTTTGGCATTAATTCTTGATGAAATTCATGCGCTTCGAGCCAACACAGACACCATTGCGTCAGAGATTAAAAACTTACGTAAAGATATGTCCAGTATGTCAATGAAAGTTTCTGATAATTCCATTAAAATACAGGATAACAAAGTTAAAATTGACGCCTTTGCACCTCTTGTGGCAAAAATTTCTCCTATGTCTGCCCATCTTCTGGATATGGAAAATCGCAACAGGCAATATAACCTGTGTATTTTTAATTTACCAGAGGATGTTGAAGGTCCCAATTGCAGACTATGGGGCCGATTCCGATCTCGGCCGGTAGGGCTCCGAATCGGATTCGGCATAACCGGATCCGATTCGGAGCCCTATTTCCTGACCGATTCGTACGCGCATCCGGACGAGCGAGTACGATGCGAATTCGCCGACCGACTCGTTCGGGCGTCCTAACCGCTCCGACTGACTCGTTCCCGGGTCTAACCGCACCCGACCGACTCGCTCGGACACGACTCGCACCGCGCAATGGAGACGTTCCCGGCCGGGTAGGCACGATGCGCGCCGCGAGCAGTCCGACCGACACGCGCCGTCCGGCTCGAAAGAGCAGTCGGAGCCGTACTCTGGGGTCCGTGTCGGACCCCCCTGTATGCGGCCGCGCGAGTCGCACCCAGGGGGACCCATGGGTCCCCCTACCTGTGCGTGTACGGCGCGAGTCGCTTCGCTCGCGTACCCGCTGTAGGGGGCGCCCTTGTTCGCCCTCGCACCCATTGAGGCAATGGGAGCCCGCGTATGCGTTGTACGACCAGCTCCCATTGACTTCACTGGGAGTCCGACCGACTCGAGATACGATAGCATACGGACGCATCGTACTCGTTCGGTCGGGTTGCACGGGTCCGGTCCGGTCGGAAATCTCTCTGGGTCCGGCTCGGTCGGAGAGATTTCCGGCCCGAATCGGAATCGGCCCCTATATCTGGAGAATTTGATTCCTGGTCTTTTAAACATTAAATTTTCAGAGAAATTTGAAATAGATAAGGCGCATAGGATTCCATCCCATCGCAATCCTCATCATACTAAGCCGAGACAAATGATTTTTAAGGTCCTACGTCATCACCATTTGGTCTTGATAAGAAAAGCAGCACGCAAAATTCCATCCTTAATGGTTAATGGCAATAAAATCTTTATTCACCAAGACTTTGCCAAGGAGACTGTTAGGATTCGTAAAGAATTTACTGACATGCGTCCTCAACTGAGAAGTCTTGGATTCAAATATGGCCTATTTGATCCTTCAACAATGCGCATCTGGAAAGATAATTTTTCTAAGTCCTTCCAACGTCCAGAAGATTTAAAAGTATTCCTGGATCAACATTCACAGCATTCTATGGATATGCATGATTCTGCTACTTGAATACTGTTTTAATATGTATTTCTGACTCATTTTTGCAGTCCTTTTCACGTTGGGCTCCAACGGGTCGGTCATGCTTGTAAAGCGTGTGTGCGTTTCTGATCTGTTATTAATGTTTATTTGTGGCTGTCTTTTTTATGTTTGTTTGTCTTTTTTCTTTTCCCTTCTTTTCCTGTCATACTGTTCTAGAACTACTATTTTCTCTATTTTTCTTCAACCTTTTCTCCTCTTCTTAAATATTTCTTTTTTCTATCTATTCTATTATGGCTAATGTTCATAATATTAAAATAACTTCTTTAAATGTCAAGGGTTTAAGACATCCGGTAAAGCGTACAAAGATTTTAGACTATTTAAAAAGTTGTAAGGCAGATATTTGTTTTATTCAGGAAACACATATTGAAGATAAAATACTAGACTATATGAAAAAAAGTGGGTTGATACTATTGTCTCTTCTCCTGCTATGGGTCGGAAAAATGGTGTTGCTATTCTTTTTTCCAAATGATTACATTGTCAAATCTTAAGTAAATCATCAGATTCAGAAGGTAGATTTGTCATAGTTAAAATTAAAATTTTTGATTCAGTTATGTTTTTAATTAATGTTTATGGTCCAACTGCTGATGATCCTATGTTTTGGTCTAATTTAACTACAGAAGTCCTCAAGTTAGGTAACTTTCCTCTTATAATAGGAGGAGACTTTAACTTTATATCTGATCCTTTATTGGATAGAACATCTCTCACTAAATTTCGTCCTCCAAAAGCTTTTTTTACTTTTAAATATTTCCTCAAAACTACAAAATTAATTGATATTTGGCGATTGCATTTTCCTACAGAAAAAATGTTTACCTTTTTCTCTCATCCACATGGCTCACATTCGAGACATGATTATTTACTAATTTCCAGACAATTAATTAATTCTGCAATTTCTCCTACCATAGGTAATATTGACATATCAGATCATGCTTTAATTTCTTTTGTTTTACAATTTAACTCAAATTTTAAATCACAATCCAGATGGAGAATGAATACTGATATTGTTCTTAATGAACAAAATAAATTGAAAATATTTGATGCTATTCAAGATTATTTTCATCTTAATCCAGAAGGCTCTACATCCATGGTGAATAGATGGGACGCTTTTAAAGCTTATATTAGAGGTGCCTCTATTTCTCTCATGGCACATGAAAACAAAAATTTTAATCTAAGAATTAAAGAATTGGAAAAACAAATTGCAAAATTTGAAAGGCTATTTATTACCTCTATTGACCCCCAATATAGGTTGAAGTTACAATAACTTAGATATGAATTTAATTCCATTCTTAGCAGAAGAGCTGGTATTCAACTTTCCAGATCTAAAGCCATATTTTGTTTTAATGCTAATAGATCCGGACGGCTTTTAGCTAATTATCTACGTATTAAAAAGATAAATCCCAAATAAATTCAATTCATGGTCCCAATGGGAAAATTGCCTTATCGCAAAATGATATTGTTAATGAATTTTTAAATTATTACACTACTTTATATAATAAACCTAATTTTGACGATTCTTCTCTAATTGATTCCTTTTTATCTACATGTGGATTACCCAAAATTTCTTCTTTAACTAAAAATAAATTGGATCTGCCCATTACTGAAGATGAAATTCGGCTAGCTATTAAATCTCTTAAACAAAAAAATATCCTGGACCAGATGGCATTCCAGCAGAATTTTACAAGGAATTTCAAATACAACTTATTCCTCATTTATTTAAATTATATACCTTTTTAGCTCTTCAGGGACTATTACAGGTTCTTTTAGTGAAGTGTTAATTGTTGTATTACATAAACCTAATAAAGACCCTACACTGGTTTCAAATTACCGTCCTATTTCCTTATTAAATCAAGATTGTAAGCTCTATGCTAAAATACTTGCAACTAGGTTAACCTCTGTGTTAGATTCTATCATTCATTCAGATCAATCAAGATTTATGAGAAATAGATATTCCGCCAATAATACTGGAACATTATTGCATGTTATAGAACAAGGGTCCAAATTATCTCTACCAGTAAGAGTATTAGCATTAGATGCTGAAAAAGCCTTTGATAAAGTCCATTGGCAGTTTTTATTTCGTACTCTATTTGCATTTAATTTTGGTGACATATTTATTCGTATGATATCTGCTCCTTATTCTAATCCTACAGCTCGTTTATTTATTAATGGCCAAACTTCTAACCAATTTTCTCTTTTCAGAGGTACCAGACAAGGTTGCCCCCTCTCCCCGCTCCTATTCCTTCTTGTAATTGAACCTTTGCTTGTTTCAATTAGAAAATGTAATGATATCACTGGTATTACAATTAATGAGGTTAATGTAAAAACGTTTGCATATGCAGATGATGTACTGTTATTTATTAGTATTCCTATTTCCTCACTTCCTCCTTTATTTGAGATTATCTCATCTTATTCCTTACTTTCTGGTAATAAGTTAAACACTAGTAAAACGGAATTCTTTCCTATAAATATTCATTGCAATCCAGATATGTTACCCATGAAAGATATAATTTGGCAGAGAGAAAAACTTAACTACCTAGGCATTTTGTTTTCCTCTTCTATAAAAACTACAATATCATTAAATTGTGAGTCTATTTTAAGTTACATTAAGGATAAAATATCCAAATGGTCTTCTCTTCATCTTTCATGGTGGGGGAAACTAGAATCCATAAAAATGACTATAGCTCCAAATTTTTTTACTCCATAGCTATGATCCCTATCCAATTTCCTATGAAGTTTTATAAAGATATAGATTGGCTTTTTACTAAATTTCTTTGGAGCAATAAGGCACCTTGTATTAGTTATCAAAAATTAAAATTGTCTAAATGTAATGGTGGTTTTGGTATACCAGATTTTTTTTTGTTATCACAAAGCTTTTATATTAAAGCAAAGTTCTCTTTGGTTTAATCATTCTCATTTGATTAATCTTCCTGCATGGCTTTCTATAGATAAAAGTTTGATAGATCCGTTTCCCCTACCTTCTTTATTAACTATGTCCAATAAATCAATATTTTTTAACAAGTCTGCTATTTTGAAATCCACTAAATTTATACTACGTGATTTCGATTTAATTTTTCAGTCGCCTATGTCCATTACTGAAGATATGTCTTTATGGTATAATTCAAATATAAAACTTACTAAAAATGTTAGATATTGGCATTCATGGATTAAAGCTGGTATTTTTTACCTTAAAGATATTTGTTATAACAATGCTTTTATCTCTTTTGATGTTCTAAAAGAGAGATTTAATTTACCTTCCTCTGATTTACTCAAATATGAACTTCTATGCAATTCTATTCTAGATTCTTTTCCTAATTTTATACCTTCTAATGCTAAATCAGATTTATCAATTTATATTCAAACCCTTTCTACCTTGCCTCATACTGTTTCAATATTGTATAAAAAAATGATTACATTTAAAAGTGACATTATTAATACGCTTATGACATTTTGGAATAATGAACTTTCTTTATCTTTATCTTATGAAACCTGGAAAACTATTTGGCTTAATGGTATTTCCAGGATGGTTACCTGTTTCACTTTATCAAACAAACTCATATATTTTATATAATTGTTTATGGTCTCCATTGAAATTGTTTAAAGCTAAACTCCTCCCGACTTCAAACTGTTGGCATTGTCATTTACATACTGGTTCATAAAGATATATGCTTTTTGATTGCCCTTCTATTTTGAAATTTTGGACCGAAGTTTGGGTTGTTATAAAAAAATACTTAATATTCATGATGATTTATCATTTAACTTGATCATTTGTAAATCTGTTGTTCTTTCTTATAAATTAACTGACTTAGAATGTAAACTTTTTAATTTTTATTATCAGCAGCTTTAAAATCTATTACCTCATGTTGGAAAGACGTTTCGTTATTATCTGTTCGTGTTTGGTGGTCATGGGTTATTTTTACTAGAAGAGGAGCTCATTTATCCTTGAATGGTGTTATTCATAATTGTAATTCTTTTAATTTATTCTGGAAACCTATTGATAAATATTTATCTTCTTAAAATGTATTTTTATATGTTAAGTTTTTATTGATATTCATGCATAATTTCTATTTATTAGTAGTTCTATTTTCTGATTATTGATAGCATATGTATATTTGTTTCTTCTCCCTCCCTTTTTATTTTTTTGTAACATTATATTATATTCTCTTGTACCTGTCAAACTTTATTGATATGGATAATCCTCATATATTTCTTGTTGTACTTTTATTGTACTATTTTTTGTATTGTCTATTTGTTAACTAAAAATTTAATAAACTATTCTGAACACAGAAAGGCACCGCAATGGGAATGGCAAAGCAAGTTCCTGCATGTCATGGACTGTTAAGTTCATGTTGTGCAGGAACTGGGGGTGCATGCAGACAGGGGTGCACACCATGTGCTCCCTGAAAGCAACCCATGTGCCTGAGGCACCAGGGGGGCCTGTAGGGCCCCCTTACTTTCCTCACACCACACTTTTCATGGCGGGCTTACTGCCTTGAAAACTGTGGCGGGTAGGAAACTCATAATATGCTTGGCAGTGCCACAGCGACACCACCAGCATATTATGGGCCTCAGACCGCCACGCCACTGCCGAGGGATCACGGATCCCAGGCGGTTGCAGCTGTTCAATGGCGGTCCGACCGCCAAACTCAGAATACGGTGGTTGGTCCACTACACCACCCTGGGTTTGGTGGTCCACGGACCGCCAAACTCAGAATATAACCCAAAGTACTCATAGTTGAAGCATGTAACCTTTTATCTTCCATGAAGACATTTTAATTACAGAAAATCTGCACTTAGCCGGATGAGCAATAAAGCTCCTCAGTATGTGTGTTGCCCTGGCAGCATATCCAGCATATTTGTTCTGATGGATCCTGCTGTGCTGCTTTTTTAGTGGATGGACAAAAGACCCAGGGGCTCATTTACAAGCCTCTGCGCTGTCACTTTTAGTGACGTTCCATTGGTGTACACGGCTTTGCCATATTGCCTCTTGTGTCCTGAGGACCTCAGGACCCAAGTGGACTTCATCCCCTGAGCAGCAGTGCACCAGGAGGCGCATTTGCAGAGTGGTGTAAAAAGGGGGCGTGGCCTCGGACCACTCTCAGCAATCCAGCTGTGTGGGGCTTACTGGAGGTACCTGGTGGGCTAGTTGGCCCCCAGGGACCCTCAGGAGGCAAGGGGACCTCATCCCCCGGCAAGAGCGCACCAGGAAGAGCCTTTGCAGAGTGGGGGGCATGGCCTGTGTCCAGCTATCAGCAATCCCACTATCTGGGGCATACTGGAGGCATCAGGTAGGCTAGTTGGCCCCTAAGGACCCCCAGCAGCGAAGTGGACTTTAATACCCATCCAACAGCGTGCCAGGGAGCGCGTTTGCAGAGTGGATGGGAAAGGGGGCGTGGCCTGCTATGAGAACTTAGCAGTGCTGCTGTGTGGGACTTACCTCCACTAAGTCCAACACAGTGGGATTGCTAAGAGGTTTTCTGAGGCCACACCCCCCCTTTCCCCAACACTCTGCAAATGCGCCTCCTGGCTCAGTACTGGTTGGGGGATGAAGTCCACTTTACTCCTGAGGGACTTTGGGGGCCATGAACCACTCCTGGCACCTCCTGTAAGTCCTATGAATTGGAATTCCTGAGCGCTGGATGGAGGCCCAGCCCCCTTTCTCCACCACTCTGCAAACGTGACTACCAGTTAAAGAAGCATTTGTAATTTAATAGGTCTCGCATTTGCAAGAGTTAGAGCTATTGGCGTTGTAACTGTAAAAGTTTTTTACTAACGTTTTTGGAGTGGAGTGGATGTACGTTGTGTGAAGTGGAATTATGTGGTATGTTGTTCAGTGAAAAAAGGGGATAGAAAGTATGTGGTATTTAGTGTATAGGAATTATGTAGAGTGGGATTATGTGTTATGGAAAGCAATTATGTGGTATGGTAGTCTGTGTTGTGGAGTGGTAACCTCAAGTTTAGTCTTCCTCAGTTCCATAGAAGCTAAACTATGAACTCAATGAGACAAAAAAAGAAGGAATCACTGAGGAGCACTTCTGGACCTAGTTAGAGGTATGATCAGGGCCACTGGAATTATGAGACTGTTTGGCTGCACCAACTTTCGCACAATTATACAGTTTCCGCATTAGCCACATAATCCATCATCTGCTGCCTAATCTGCAGATTTGAACAAAAAAAGCCTTGTTTCTAGCTCAAACGGCTCAAACATTACCAAAACTGCAGCGACAAGTGTTATAGCGTGGTGGTAGGTCCTTTGTAAACCTAGAATGGTCACCTGTTACTTATTGCTAAATGTGGGTGTTAAATTGGTACTAATGGTGTGCAAGCCACTCATGCTTCTTTCTGCGCCTCTCTTGACTCTTTCTGCATTTCTGTTGCTTCTTTCTGCACCTTTCTTTCTTTTCCTGCACTTCTCTTGCCTCTTTCTGCACATCTCTTCTACTTTCTGCACCTCTTTTGCCTCTTTCTGCACCTCTGTTGCCTCTTTCTGCACCTCACTTGCTTCTTTGTGCACCCCTCTTGCCTCTTTTTGCATCTCTCTTGCCTCTTTCTGCACCCCTCTTCCCTCTTTCTGCACCCCTCCTGCCTCTTTCTGCACCTCTGTTCCTTCTTTCTGCACTTCTTTTGTTTCTTTCTGCACCTCTCTTGCTTCTTTCTGCACCCCTCTTGCCTCTTTCTGCACCCCTCTTGCCTCTTTCTCCACCCCTCTTCCCCCTTTCTGCATGTCTGTTGCTTCTTTCTGCACTCCTCTTGCCTCTTTCTCCACCCCTCTTCCCTCTTTCTACATCTCTGTTAGTTCTTTCTGCACTTATCTTGTGTCTTTCTGTACCTCTCTTGCTTCTTTCTGCACCCCTTGTGCCTCTTTTTGCACCCCTCTTCTCTTTCTGGACTCCTCTTGCCTCTTTCTGCACATCTGTTCCTTCTTTCTGCACTTCTTTTGTTACTTTCTACACCTCTCTTGCTTCTTTCTGCACCCCTCTTGCCTCTTTCTCCATCCCTCTTCCCCCTTTCTGCACCTCTGTTGCTTCTTTCTGCACCTCTCTTGTCTCTTTCTCCACCCCTCTTCCCTCTTTCTGCACCTCTGTTGCTTCTTTCTGCACCTCTCTTGCTTCTTTGCGCACCCCTCGTGCCTCTTTCTGCACCCCTCTTCCCCCTTTTTGCACCCCTCTTGCCTCTTTCTGCACCTCTGTTGCATCTTTCTGCACTAGTCTTGCTTCTTTCTGTACCTCTCTTGCTTCTTTCTGCACCACTCGTGCTTCTTTCTGCACCCCTCTTCTGTCTTTCTGCAACCCTCTTGCTTCTTCCTGCACCCCTCTCACCACTTTCTCCACCCCTGTTCCCCCTTTTTACATCTCTGTTGCTTCTTTCTGCACTTCTCTTGCCTCTTTTTCCACCCCTCATCCCTCTTTCTGCACCTCTGTTGCTTCTTTCTGCACTTCTCTTGCTTCTTTCTGCACCTCTGTCCCTTCTTTCTGCAACCCTTGTGCCTCTTTCTGCACCCCTCTTCCCTCTTTCTGCTCCCCTCTTGCCTCTTTCTGCATCTCTGTTCCTTCTTTCTGCACTTCTTTTGTTTCGTTCTACAACTTTCTTGCTTCTTTCTACACCTCTCTTGCCTCTTTCTCCATCCCTCTTCCCGCTTTCTGCACCTCTGTTGCTTCTTTCTGCACTTCTCTTGCTTCTTGCTCCATCCCTCGTGCCTCTTTCTGCACCCCTTTTCCCTCTTTCTGCACCTTTTTTGCCTCTCTCTGCACCTCTGTTCCTTCTTTCTGCACTTCTTTTGTTTCTTTCTACAGCTCTCTTGCTTCTTTCTACACCCCTTGCCTCTTTCTTCACCCCTTTCCTCTTTCTGCACCGTTGTTGCCTCTTTCTGCACCCCTGTTGCCTCTTTCTGCACCTCTGTTCCTTTTTTCTGCACTTCTTTTGTTTCTTTCTACACATCTCTTGCTTCTTTCTGCACCCCTTGTGCCTCTTTCTGCATCCCTCTTCCCTCTTTTTGCACCTCTGTTCCTTCTTTCTGCACTTCTTTTGTTTCTTTCTGCACCCTTCTTCCCTTTTTTGCATCCCTCTTGCCTCTTTCTGTAGTTCTCTTGTCATTTTATGCACCTCTCTTGCCTCTTTATGCACCTCACTTGCCTCTTTCTGCACTTCTCTTGCTTCTTTCCACACCTCTGTTGCTTCTTTCAGCAATTCTCTTGCCTCTTTCTGCACTTCTCTTGCTTGTTTCTGCACCTCTCTTGCGTCTTTCTGCACCTCTGTTGCCTCTTTCTGTACCGCTCTTGCCTCTTTCTGCACCTCACTTCCCTTTTTCTGTACTTCTCTTGTTTCTTCTGCACCTCTGTTGCTGCTTTCTGCACCCCTCTTGCCTATTTCTGCAACCCTCTTCCCTCTTTCTGCACCTCTCTTGCCTCAGTCTGCCCACCTGTTCCCTCTTTCTGCACTCCTTTTGCCTGTTTCTGCAACTCTCTTGCCTCTTTCTGCAGTTCTCTTCCTTCCTTCTGCACCTCACTTGCCTCTTTCCACAACTCTCTTGCCTCTTTCTGCAGTTCTCTTGCCTCCTTCTGTACCTCTCTTGCCTCTTTCAACACTTCTCTTGCCTGTTTCTGCACCTCTCTTGCCTGTTTCTGCACCTCTCTTGCCTCTTTCTGCACCTCTCTTGCCTCTTTCTGCACCCCTTCTGCCTGTTTCTGCACCCCTCTTCCCTCTTTGTGCAACTCTCTTGCCTCTTTCTACACCTCTCTTCCCTCTTTCTGCACCACTCTTGCCTCTTTCTGTACCTCTGTTGCTTCTTTCTGCACCTCTCTTGTCTCTTTCTGCACCACTCTTGTCTCTTTCTGCACCACTCTTGCCTCTTTCAGCACCTCTGTTGCTTCTTTCTGCAGTTCTCTTCCTTCTTTCTGCACCCCTCCTGCCTCTTTCTGCACCCCTCTTGCCTCTTTTTGCACCTCTGTTGGTTCTTTCTGTACCTCTTTTGCTTCATTCTGGACTTCTTTTGCCTCTTTCTGTACCCTTCTTGCCTCTTTCTGCACCTCTGTTGGGTATTTCTGCACTGCTCTTGCATCTTTCTGCACCTCTGTTCCACATTTCTGCATCCTTCTTGCCTTTTTCTGCACCCCTCTTCCCTCTTTCTGCACCTCTCTTGCCTCAGTCTGCCCACCTATTCCCTCTTTCTGCACCCCTTTTGCCTGTTTCTGCAACTCTCTCGCCTCTTTCTGCAGTTCTCTTGCCTCCTTCTGCACCTCACTTGTCTCTTTTTGCACCTCTGTTGGTTCTTTTGCACTGCTCTTGCTTCTTTCTGTACCTCTCTTGCAAATTTTGGCACCCCTCTTGCCTCTATCTGCGCCCCCTTACCTGTTTGTGCACCTCTCTTGCCTCTGTCTGCATCCCTGTTCCCTCTTTATGTACCTCTTTTGCCTGTTTCTGCAACTCTCTTGCCTCTTTCTGCTGTTCTCTTGCCTCCTTCTGCCACTCTGTTGCTTCTTTATGCACTTCTCCTGCATCTTTCTGCACCCCTGTTGCTTCATTCTGCACTTCCCATGCTTCTTTCTGCACCTGTCCTGCTTCTTTCTGCACCCCTGTTGTCTCTTTATGCACTCGTCTTCCCTCTTTCTGCACCTCTCTTGCCTCTTTCTGCACCTCTCTTGCCTCTTTCTGCATCTCACTTGCCTCTTTCTGCACTTCTCTTGCTTCTTTCTATACCTCTGTTGCTTCTTTCAGCAATTCTCTTGCCTTTTTCTGCACTTCTCTTGCCTGTTTCTTCACCTCTCTTGCCTCTTTCTGTACCTCTCTTGCCTCTTTCTGCACCTCACTTGCTTCTTTCTGCACCCCTTATGCCTCTTTCTGCACCCCTCTTCCCTCTTTGTGCAACTCTCTTGCCTCTTTCTACACCTCTCTTCCCTCTTTCTGCACCCCTCTTGCCTCTTTCTGTACCTCTGTTGCTTCTTTCTGCACTTCTCTTCTTTCTTTCTGCACCCCTCGTGCCTCTTTCTGCACCCTTCTTCCCTTTTCCTGCACATCTCTTGGTTCTTTCTGCACTGCTCTTGCCTCTTTCTTCACCCCTCTTGCCTCCTTCTGTACCTCTGTTGTTTCTTACTGCACTGCTCTTGCTTCTTACTGCACCTCTCTTGCAAATTTCTGCACCCCTCTTGCCTCTTTCTGCACCCCTCTTGCCTCCTTCTGCACCTCTGTTGGTTCTTTCTGCACTGCTCTTGCTTCTTTTTGCACCTCTTTTGCCTGTTTCTGCAACTCTGTTGCTTCTTTCTGTACTTCTCTTGCTTCTTTCTGCACCTCTCTTGCTTCTTTCTGCACCTCTCTTGCCTCTTTCTGCACACACAGGGCTACTTTTAAACTGGCTCAGCAGTGCACACATGCAAGTGCAGAAAAGGGCTGCTGGCCTCTAATCTGCCATGCCCTATTATATGCTAGGGACTTAGAGGTAGTTTTAACCCCCTGCCCTATTATGTACTAGGCCCTTACAGGGAAGGTCATGCCAATCACAGGGGAACCCCAACCCATAGTGTACCCTAGTGTATGTAGGTGTTATCACTGTATTCTAAGTGTCTTTCAGCATAGCACTGGCTCCGGGCCTGGTTAGGCAGAGCCCAGGGTCAGTCAGAGTCAGTTACCACCAGTACCAGTCAGCAAAATGTTGGGGGGTGCCCAGGACACAGGATGACTTTGCAACAAGGCCTCTTTCTGCCCCTCTGTTGGTTCTTTCTGCATATCTCTTGCTTCTTTCTGCACCTTTCTTCTTATTTCTGGACTTCTGTTGCCTCTTTCTGCATTTCTCTTGCTTCTTTCTGCGCCTTTCTTTCTCTTTCTGCACATGTCCTACCTCTGTAGGCATAGTTAGAAATTAGCATTTAAAAAACCTTAGAAATTCACTGCAAAAACACAGGTTTCAGGGACATTATAGTTAGACATTTTCACTTAAAAAACCTTAGAAATTCACTGAAAAATCCATAGGTTTCAGGGACGTTATAGTTAGAAATGAGCATTTAAAAAACCTTTGAAATCACTAAAAAAATCCATAGGTTTCAGGGACGTTATAGTTAGAAATTAGCATTTAAAAAACCTTTGAAATTCACTGAAAAAACCATAGGTTTCAGGGACGTAATAGTTAGAAATTAGCATTTAAAAAACCTTAGAAATTCACTGAAAAAACCACAGGTTTCAGGGATGTTATAGTTAGTTGGACATTTCACTAGTACAAAACCAGAGAAATTCCGCCATTATTGTTAGTTGAGCTAATTATAACTCCCGCCCCCGCAATACACTGCTGATGATGTCACATATTACATCATTCATGACATGGTCGGTGTCATACACCTATACACCTATACAGACACTCACACACCACCACTCATCCATAGAGTTACTCACACACCTAGTCAGTCATGCAAAGAATCAATCACACTCCTATTTACTCACCTATACAGTTATACACACACCACCTCACTTATTCATACAGATAGTAACACATACTTACGCTCTTATACAATCACTGATACGAGCACACAGTCATCCATACAGCCACTCTCACAATCACGCACTCTCACATATAGTCATTTATATACTCCAACTCTCACATATACTGCCTTTCACATATGTAGTTACTCACACATGTACCACTGAGACATTCATTCACTCACCAACTCACCCATACACACACTCACCCGCCCATACAGCCCTTCACAGATGCACTCTTGAACCCATTCACCCAGTGAATCACCCACTCACACATCTATGCACAGAGTCACACACCCCCCACCCACCCACACAGACACTCAGGCACCCATACAGATACTCAGACAACCAATCAATAACCCATATAGACACTCATGTAGCTACTCACCAACCCATGCAGCCGCTTACACACCAACTGACAGACTGATACAGACATTCACACAGTTTAGTCACTAACCCATGCATTCAGTAAGACACGTTTAATCACTCACTTATACAGTCAGTCACGCACCTACTAAATCATCCATTCAGACACTTTTACACCCACTCATTCTTCAATACACCTTGGCATATATATATATATAAAACATATATAAACTTTACTGAAACACATAGTCACTGGATGATGTCATCAGTGATGTCATTTGAGATGTCATCAGTGATGACATCAGTGATATCACTGACCATGTCAAGAATGATGTAATATGTGACGACATCAGCAGTGCATTGCGGGGGCGCGAGTTATAGTTAGCTCAACTAACTATAACGGCCGAATTTCTCTGGTTTTGTACGAGTGAAATGTCCAACTGACTATAACGTCCCTGAAACCTATGTTTTTTTCCGTGAATTTCTAAGGTTTTTTAAATGCTAATTTCTAACTATAACGTGCCTCAAACCTATGGTTTTTTCAGTGAATATATATATATATTATCTACTGGCGGTCGCCAGTAGATAGTTATAGTTAGGACCTATTTTCCATAGGAAATCCGCGACATTCTATTTGAAATAACTCTTGCGTCGGTTGACGAATCTTCGTGAAATTTTCAAACTTTATGGCCCGCTCCGGTCCGCGCCTACCCTGAAAGTCTCAGGGTGATTCGTCAAGCGGGGGCCGAGAAAAAGGGGGTCCCAAAACGTGTTTTCCCCATTCATTTTCCCATAGGAAACTTTAGACACGGCTACAGCCCGAACTGCTGAACGGAATTACACCAAATTTGGCAAAGAGGTAGTTCTTGGTTCAGAAAGAACCCTTTTGTTAAATGGTGTAAATCCGTTCAGTAGTTGCGGAGAAATTAAAAAAATAAGAGTCAAAAATCAATTTCCCATAGGAAACTTTATGCAAGGCTACAGCCCGAACTGCTGAACGGAATTACACCAAATTTGGCAAAGAGGTAGTTCTTGGTTCAAAAAGAACCCTTTTTGTTAAATGGTGTAAATCCGTCCAGTAGTTGCTGAGAAAATCAAAAGTAAAAACACATATATATCTGGGCGGAGCCTAACCACACATGTCATCGTGAGATCTGATTGGCTGTCAGCACTTCATCCTGGAATTGCTGGCAGCCATCTTGGGACCAATATAAATGATAGTACCCCATTGAAATGCATTGTAGTGAATCGAAGATTTTGAGGGTTACCAAAAGGAGAACTATAAAGGGTGATAACAGACTTTAGTTACATTAGAATTCATTTGTTGATGGTACCATACTAATTTCAGGAATTGTGGTGTGTTCTAAGGTGATTTTACCCTGTGAAAAACCTTCTGCTGGGATATCATGAATCATGTTTGAGAGAAAACTATTTTCACATGCTTGTCCCATACAGTTTTGGAAGGTGCCCCAGAAGCTAAAATGAGAGCATATTTTCTGTAAATTCACATTATCTTTCTCAGTCATGTGAGAATGAAGTCTGACATTCTCAGTAAAACATGTACATCCAACAAGGGCAGAGACTGTCAGTTGATTCCTTTGTGTTCTACTGCAGCTTCCCAGAGTGTTCTAAAGAACAACTAGAGTGCTAACAGCCTTACTTATGACAAAAGTATGGCACACCTGAAGCCATCTTGATTGGAATAAACTGGTAACACCTAAAACATTTAATTTAAAAAGGAACAAAATGATGGGGTTCATTTTGTCATAGAAATTATGGTTAGTGCTGTAGAAAGAAAAATTAGGACATGTTTCAAGTGTGATCTCAAATATCTTCCTGTTATATTTCAACAGGAGCAGCCTGTCAGTTGATGCCTTTGTGTTCTACTGCAGCTTCCCAGAGTGTTCTAAAGAACAACTAGAGCACTAACAGTCTTACTTATGACAAAAGTATGGCACACCTGAAGCCATCTTGATTGGAATAAACTGGTAACACTTAAAACATTTAATTTAAAAAGGAACAAAATGAGGGGGTTCATTTTGCCATAGAAATTATGGTTGGTGCTGTAGAAAGAAAAATTAGGACATGTTTTAAGTGAGATCTCAAATATCTTCCTGTTATATTTCAACAGGAGCAGCCTGTCAGTTGATGCCTTTGTGTTCTACTGCAGCTTCCCAGAGTGTTCTAAAGAACAACTAGAGTGCTAACAGCCTTACTTATGACAAAAGTATGGCACACCTGAAGCCATCTTGATTGGAATAAACTGGTAACACTTAAAACATTTAATTTAAAAAGGAACAAAATGAGGGGGTTCATTTTGCCATAGAAATTATGGTTAGTGCTGCAAAAAGAAAATTTAGTGCAGTGCATGTTTTAAGTGAGATCTCAAATCCTCTTCTATTTCATTAGAAAATTCTGACATGCAGACTGAAACAATCACTTTCAATACCAGCAGTAGACTTCCAGTTAACTCCTTGGTGAGCAGTAGCTTTACTACAGTGATCTAATGAACAACTAGAGTAATAACATTCTGAATTTATGGCAAATGTGTGACACATCTGAATGCCTTCTTGATGGAATCAAAGTAAAAAACTGAAAGCATTTCCTACTGAGGAGACTGCAGTAAATGAGGAAATTAGGAAACTTCATAACAAAGAAGTCTTCCAAGATGGCCACCAGTGAAAAAGAGCCCAAATGTAGCACAAATATTACCCAGATGTAGCCCACATATAGCCCAATGACAAAAGTGTGCAAAACACTTTTTATTTTTAGTTTTTTGCAGTTTTATGTAGTGCAGACTGGTCAGGTATTGGAGCATTGCATCTTAAAACATGACCCCCTACACTACAAAAACACCACTGCACTACCCTAAACCCTAAAACACTACCCCAGCATGACCCCCTACACTACACAAGCACCACTGCACTATCCTAAACCCTAAAACACTACCCCCAGCATGACCCCCTACACTACACAAACACCACTGCACTATCCTAAACCCTAAAACACTACCCCAACACCACTGCACTAACCTAAATCCTAAAACACTACCCCCAGCACGACCCCCTACACTACCCAAACACCACTGCACTACCCTAAAACATGACCCCCTACACTACACAAACACCACTGCACTACCCTAAACCCTAAAACACTACCCCCAGCACGACCCCCTACACTACAGAAGCACCACTGCACTACCCTAAACCCTAAAACACTGCCCCCAGCATGACCCCCTACACTACACAAACACCACTGCACTACCTTAAACCCTAAAACACTACCCCCAGCACGACCCCCTACACTGCCCGAACACCACTGCACTGCCCTAAACCCTGAAACACATACCCTAGCACGACCCCCTACACTGCCCGAACACCACTGCACTGCCCTAAACCCTGAAACACCACCCCTTCACGACCCCCTACACTGCCCGAACACCACTGCACTGCCCTAAACCCTGAAACACCACCCCCAGCATGACCCCTACACTGCCCGAACACCACTGCACTGCCCTAAACCCTGAAACACTACCCCCAGCAAGACCTCCTACACTGCCCGAACACCACTCCACTGCCCTAAACCCTGAAACATCACCCCCAGCAAGACCCCCTACACTGCCCAAACACCACTGCCCTAAACCCTGAAACACCACCCCCAGCACGACCCCCTACACTGCCCGAACACCACTGCACTGCCCTAAACCCTGAAACACCACCCCCTGCATGACCCCCTACACTGCCCGAACACTACTGCACTGCCCTAAACCCTGAAACACCATCCCCAGCACGACCCCTACACTGCCCGAACACCACTGCACTGCCCTAAACCCTGAAACACTACCCCCAGTAAGACCCCCTACACTGCCCGAATACCACTGCACTGCCCTAAACCCTGAAACACCACCCCCAGCAAGACCCCCTACACTGCCCGAACACCACTGCCCTAAACCCTGAAACACCACCCCCAGCAAGACCCCCTACACTGCCCGAACACCACTGCACTGCCCTAAACCCTGAAACACCAGCCCCAGCACGACCCCTACACTGCCCGAACACCACTGCACTGCCCTAAACCCTGAAACACCACCCCCTGCATGACCCCCTACACTGCCCGAACACCACTGCACTGCCCTAAACCCTGAAACACCACCCCCAGCACGACCCCCTACACTGCCCGAACACCACTGCACTGCCCTAAACCATGAAACACCAGCCCCAGCACGACCCCCTACACTGCCCGAACACCACTGCACTGCCCTAAACCCTGAAACACCACCCCCAGCACGACCCCCTACACTGCCCGAACACCACTGCACTGCCCTAAACCCTGAAACACCACCCCCAGCACGACCCCGTACACTGCCCGAACACCACTGCACTGCCCTAAACCCTGAAACACCAGCCCCAGCACGACCGCCTACACTGCCCGAAAACCACTGCACTGCCCTAAACCCTGAAACACCCGCCCCAGCAAGACCCCTACACTGCCCGAACACCACTGCACTGCCCTAAACCCTGAAACACCACCACCAGCAAGACCCCCTACACTGCCCGAACACCACTGCACTAAAGCCTGAAACACCACCCCCAGCAAGACCACCTACACTGGCCGAACACCACTGCACTGCCCTAAACCCTGAAACACCACCCCCTGCACGACCCCCTACACTGCCCAAACACCACTGCACTGCCCTAAACCCTGAAACACCACCCCCTGCACGACCCCCTACACTGCCCGAACACCACTGCACTGCCTTAAACCCTGAAACACCATCCCTCAGCACGACACCCTACACTGCCCGAACACCACTGCACTGCCCTAAACCCTGAAACACCACCCCCAGCACGACCCCCTAAACTGCCCGAACACCACTGCACTGCCCTAAACCCTGAAACACCACCCCCTGCACGACCTCCTACACTGCCGGAACACCACTGCACTGCCCTAAACCCTGAAACACCACCCCCAGCACGACCCCCTACACTGCCCGAACACCACTGCACTGCCCTAAACCCTGAAACATCAACCCCAGCAAGACCCCCTACACTGCCTGAACACCACTGCCCTAAACCCTGAAACACCACCCCTACACTGCACGAACACTACTGCACTGCCCTAAACCCTGAAACACCACCTCCAGCAAAACCCCCTACACTGCCTGAACACCATTGCTCTGCCCTAAATCCTGAAACACTAGCCCCAGCATGACCCCCTACACTGCCCAAACACCACTGCACTGCCCTAAACCCTGAAACACCACCCCCAGCACGACCCCCTACACTGCCCGAACACCACTGCACTGCCCTAAACCCTGAAACACCAGCCCCAGCAAGACCCCCTACACTGCCTGAACACCACTGCACTGCCCTAGACTCTGAAACACCAGCCCCAGCAAGACCCCCTACACTGCCCGAACACCACTGCACTGCCCTAAACCCTGAAACACCAGCCCCAGCATGACCCCCTACACTGCCCGAACACCACTGCACTGCCCTAAACCCTGAAACACCAGCCCCAGCACGACCACCTACACTGCCCGAACACCACTGCACTGCCCTAAACCCTGAAACACCAGCCACAGCACGACCCCCTACACTGCCCGAACACCACTGCACTGCCCTAAACCCTGAAACACCAGCCCCAACACGACCCCCTACACTGCCCGAACACCACTGTACTGCCCTAAACCCTGAAACACCAGCCCCAGCACGAACCCCTACACTGCCTGAACACCACTGCACTGCCCTAAACCCTGAAACACCACCCCCTGCATGACCCCCTACACTGCCAGAACACCACTGCACTGCCCTAAACCCTGAAACACCACCCCTGCAGCACCCCCTACACTGCCCGAACACCACTGCACTGCCCTAAACCCTGAAACACCACCCCATGCACCGCCCCCTACACTGCCCGAACACCACTGCACTGCCCTAAACCCTGAAACACCACCCCCAGCACGACCCCCTTTACTGCTCGAACACCACTGCACTGCCCCAAACCCTGAAACACCACCCCCAGCACGACCCCCTACACTGCCCGAACACCACTGCCCTAAACCCTGAAACACCACCCCTGCACGACCCCCTACACTGCCCGAACACCACTGCACTGCCCTAAACCCTGAAACACCACCCCCTACACTACCCGAACACCACTGCACTGCCCTAAACCCTGAAACACCACCCCCAGCACGACCCCCTACACTGCCCGAACACCACTGCACTGCCCTAAACCCTAAAACACCACCCCCAGCATTACCCCCTACACTGCCCAAACACCACTGTACTGCCCTAAACCCTAGAACACTACCCCCAGCACGACCCCCTACACTACCCGAACACCACTGCACTACCCTAAACCCTAAAATACTACCCCAGCACAACCCCCTACACTACCCGAACACGACTGCACTGCCCTAAACCCTCAAACACTCCCCCAGCACGACCCCTACACTACCCGAACACCACTGCACTGCCCTAAACCCTAAAACACTCCCCCAGCACGACCCCCTACACTACCCGAACACCACTGCACTGCCCTAAACCCTAAAACACTCCCCCAGCTCGACCCCCTACACTACCCAAACACCACTGCACTGCCCTAAACCCTAAAACACTACCCCCGCATGACCCCCTACACTACCCAAACACCAATGCACTACCCTAATCCCTAAAACACTACCCCCGCATGACCCCTACACTACCCTAAACCCTAAAACACTACCCCCGCATGACTCCCTACACTACCCAAAGACCACTGCACTACCCTAAACCCTAAAACACGACCTCCTACACTACACAAACACCACTGCACTACCCTAAACCCTAAAACACTACCCCCTACACTACACAAACACCACTGCACTACCCTAAACCCTAAAACACTACCCCCAGCAGTACCCCCTACACTACCCAAACACCACTGCACTACCCTAAATCACTACCCCCAGCACGACCCCCTACACTACCCAAACACCACTGCACTACCCTAAACCCTAAAACACTACCCCCAGCACGACCCCCTACACTACCCAAACACCACTGCACTACCCTAAACCCTAAAACACTCCCCCCAGCACGACTCCCTACACTACCCAAACACCACTGAACTACCCTAAACCCTAAATCTACCCCCAGCATGACCCCCTACACTACACAAACACCACTGCACTACCCTAAACCCTAAAACACTACCCCCAGCACTACCCTCTTCACTACCTAAACACAACTGCACAATTTGTTACAGGCGTTGCAACGCAGGCCTGTGGTGCTTACTGGAAGTACCTAGTGGGCTAGTTGGGCCTTAGGGACCCTCAGGATTCAAGGTGACCTAATCCCCCAACTTAAAACGCACCACGGGGCGCGTTTGCACAGTGGTGAAGGGAGGGGGCGGGGCCTCAGGTGACATGTGCGCAAACACGCCCTGTGGTGCGTTTTAAGTTGGGGAATTAATTCCCTTTGAATCCTGAGGGACCCTGGGGGCCAACTAGCCCACCAGGAACCTTCAGTAAGCACAACAGAGTTGCGTTGCAGAGAGGTGAAAAAAGGTGCGTGGCCTCGGAACGCCTCTCTGCAACTCAGCTCTGTGGTCCTAACTGTAGGTACCTGGGGGGCTAGTTGGGCCCCAGGGACCCTCAGAATTCAAGGGGACTTTATCCCGCAACTTAAAATGCGCCACGGGGTGCGTTTGCACACATGTCACCTCAGGCCCCCCCCCCTTCACCACTGTGCAAACGCGCCCTGTAGCGCGTTTTAAGAGGTAGTTTTAATCCCCTGCCCTATTATGTACTAGGGACTTGCAGAGGCGGTCATGCTAATCACAGGGGTACCCCAACGCATAGTGTTCCCTAGTGTATGTAGGTGTTTTCACTGTATTCTAAGTGTCTTTTAGCATAGCACTGGCTCTGGTTAGTCAGAGTCAGTTACCACCAGTACCCGTCTGAAAATGTTGTGGGCACAGGATGATTTTGCAACAAGGCCTCTTTCTGCTCCTCTGTTGGTTCTTTCTGCACATCTTTTGCTTCTTTCTGTGCGTTTTTTCTTCTTTCTTCACATGTCCTACCTCTGTAGGCATAGTTAGAAACTAGCATTTAAAAAAACCTTTGAAATTCACTTAAAAAATCATAGGTTTCAGGCACGTTATAGTTAGAAATTAGCATTTAAAAAACGTTTGAAATTCACTGAAAAAACCATAGGTTTCAGACACGTTATAGTTAGAAATTAGCATTTAAAAAACCTTTGAAAATCACTGAAAAAACCATAGGTTTTAGGGACAGTTATAGTTAGTTGGACATTTCACTCGTACAAAACCATAGAAATTCCCCCGTTATAGTTAGTTCAGCTAACTATAACTCGCGCCCCGCAATGCACTGCTGATGACGTCACATATTACATCACTCATGACATGGTCAGTGACATCACTGATGACATCACTGATGACATCTCAAATGACATCACTGATGACATCATCCATGTGATAATTTCATGCATCTTCTCACACCCTAATATAACTTTTGATACACCCACTCTAAATTACAGACTGCCATTCTCAAAACCATAGACACTCCAACACCAAAAACTACATACCCACTTACTGATTCTTAGGTCTACACACACATCCACTCACTCACCCGTACAGTCACTCATACTTAGTCACTCAGTACAGGACTATCATATGCACTCATACACCTATATAAACACTCACACACCGCCACTCATCCATAGAGGAACTCACACACCTAGTCAGTCATGCAAAAAACTTAATCACACACCCATTTACTCACCTATACAGTTATACACACACCAGCTCACTTACTCATACAAATACTAGCACATTCTTACACTCTTATACAATCACTGATACAAGTACACACTCATCCATACAGCCACTCTCACAATCACACACTCTCACTTATAGCCATTTATATACTCCAACACACATATATACTGCCTTTCACATATGTAGTTACTCACACATGTACCACTGAGATATACATTCAATCACTAACACACCCATACACACACTCACCCACCCATGCAGTCCATCACAGATGAACTCTTGAAACCATGCACCCAGTGAATCACCAACTCACACATCTATGCACAGAGTCACACACACCCCACCCACACAAACACTCAGGCACCCATACAGATACTCAGACAATCAATCAATAACCCATGTAGACACTCATGTAGCTATTCAGAAAGCCATGCAGCCGCTTACAAACCAACAGACAGACGGATACAGACATTCACACAGTTTAGTCACTAACCCATGCATTCAGTAAGATACATTTAATCACTCACTTGTAGAGTCAGTCACTCACGTACTAAATCATCCATTCAGACACTTATACACCCACTCATTCTTCAATACGCCTTTCCTTATATATATTAAACATATTTAAACTTTACAGAAACACACAGTCACTGGATGATGTCATCAGTGATGTCATTTGAGATGTCATCAGTGATGTCATCAGTGATGTCACTGACCATGTCATGAGTGATGTAATATGTGACGTCATCAGCAGTGCATTGCGGGGCGTGAGTTATAGTTAGCTGAACTAACTATAACCTGGGAATTTCTATGGTTTTGTACGAGTGAAATGTCCAACTAACTATAACTGTCCCTAAAACCTATGGTTTTTTCAGTGAATATATATATACATACACTCACATATATATTTCTATATAAATACTTAAAACACTTAAAACCTTTGATACTTACATTTAAAACTTTTACAATGAATATGCCTTTACCAATTATACCTTTACAGCAAAATTTGTTGTAATGGTATGCTTGGTAAAGGCATATTCGTTGTAAAATCCTGCTTGGTAAAGACTTGCGTGGTAATGTCACCTGCGTGGTTAAGCCTGCATGGTAAAGGCATGTGGGTTTCCGACTGCTGGTGAAGGTTGTTTCCCTTCAGGCACAAATGTGTTATTCCTCGTAGCTTCCTCAGACTACTTTCTGGACCTGTGGAAGAACAGAAGAGGATTGGGCCTGCAGTCTGTGACCTGTGAAGATCCTGTAAGACTTAAGCTGCTCTCGTTCTTGTACCCAAGAGAAAAAAGTTGGCTCCAAGGGCCATAAGGCTGACCTCCTGATCAAGCCACAGGGACACAACAAACTACAAGAGGCAATTCCTGCAACTTCCCAGCTGACAAGTTCCAACTGAACCTGTCCTCAGCCCTGCTGCTGGGCTCTTCTGGAGTTAGACATGATCCCAAAGTGGATCCTTAACTAGTGTCAAAGTGTACGCCTCTTAACAAATCCTGAAACCTGAGATTTAGAAACCTTTAGCTCCAAAGACCAATGATGAACCAGGGCCAACCTGCTAAGTTGCTCTGCTGAAGGTGCATTGCCGATGGGAGACATATTCAAATTGCTCCTGCTCAGAGCTATGCCACATTAGCAAATCTGATTCAGCTGGACGTCCTGGAGAAAGCATCCAGACTTGTGGAGTCCTTTTCAGCTACAGTATGCAGCATTATCCGGCTGGAAGAAGTTGATCTCCAAAAAAGTGGTTTAGTGACTAAGTCCTAAGTTATAAATCTTCACCTGGGGAAAGCGCTGAAAGTGTCCGACATGTGAGGGACCTTTTCTGGGTACAAAATTCAAATTTCTCCTGCTCTGAGCTTTTCTGCTAAACATCAACGGCTTCACCAAGACCTCTTTCACGTCGTAGAGCCCACTTCTACTTCGACTACAGCCAGCTGTCTTGCCTCACTAATGATTTCAGGCTTCCATTTCAGAGACTAAGCCTGAAAGTAACACTTCTGACTAGACTGAACCTATATCCAACCCGCGCTCCATCGCAGTTGGCCTTAAATTGCTCCTAGATCCTGGTCAAGCACAACCAGATGACCGTGCTTGACGCCTAATGCTTTTTGGTGCTATATTCACATTTAAAATGTAACTTTAAGGGTTCACCCTGACCAGGGGTGTGGTTAATACTTGAGGTGGGTACTCACTCCCCTCAATAAATTCCTCGATTTCTTACAGGTTTACGCATGACATGTGAGGGCACCCATGATTAAGTGCTGGCTTTCCAACAATGATAATGATGATGTTTTACATATGCAGCCACCCATTGCACATTTTAAACAAAAAATGCATTAACTCCGAGGGAGCATTAACTTTCATTGGCTTGGCACACCATCAAAGAACTTGAATATATAATGAGTGCCCTTCCAGAGACTATGTCATTTTAGCAAATTTATGTCAAAATTGTTCTAAACTTTTCTAGGGAGGAGAAACCATTCTAAGCATCCCAGAAGAGGTCTGGCTCACTCGCTTTGCTCACTTGCTACAATTCAAGGCAAGTATTACACCTGAGCACTTTCAAAGATCAAGTCATCAACTTAGTATAGGAGGTATCTAAAATAAACATTTATATGTATTGTGTTGTTATTATGGCAGTTCAGTGTTATCAATTATTGTGATGTCATCAGGGTAAGGTCATGTAACATCACTTCATGGGAAGATTCAGGGTCAAAAGTCATATTATTGCACCTCCTATGATTTCATTATGGTCGAAGGATGTGTGATGTAATTTCTTCTACCCCTGACATTCTGGTGAATCGACATCCATTCCACCCTGGGTACTAAACTGAACAAGAGAGGAACACCAATAAGAAATTTTACACACATGGAATACTAATAGACAACACAGTAACAGTGAGGGAAGCAAGGGGAAAAGAGGTGTGTTTAATGAGAATTCACAGCTGTCCTCAGCCAAGGAAGCTTCAGCATTCATAGCATTCATATGTAGGTCCCAAGCAGGACCCCAGTGTATTCTAGTACTTGCAGAATTTAACAGAAACACAGTACCACCAAAAAACATGTGAAATATCAGAAGATGATACAATGGATGACAGACCAATAAAAATGTACCTATAAAGTCCAAAAGTAAATTAATATTATTAATAAAGACATTTAAAAAATGAGCAAGAAAAATTTGTCTCATGAACTTCTCACACATCTCCCTGTAGTGGGGTGCTGTCACTCACTGCACCTGCATGGCAGGGGGATTTTTGCCCCCTTTAATCTGGAGGCTGGTTGCCACCTGCACAGTGAAAAGCAGATCGTGAACTTCAAACAAGCGGTCTACTTTCACCAATGCTCTGCTCTCATGGTAGGTGAGACTTTGCACTGCACTCGGGGCAGCACATTCATTGTGATAGGGCACAGTGACCCAGTCTGGACGCGGCGCCTTTAAATAAAGGATGCACTTTGGCTCATACCTGGGCTGCACGCCCTAGCTATATATGGGCACAAAGGTTTTCTTGAACCTGCTGGCTCAAGTGATTATGGGAAGGGAGGACAGAAGCTCGCTTTTCACTCCCCGCAACAGATATATCTGGTGAACTCTTCTGCTTTTGGCACAGGTTCGATCGGATAGGGAAGCTTTCACTTTGACAGAGAAAAGCTCAAGGAATATTTATTCAGTTCAAAGCTCGGTTTGAAGCTCGCCATGTCAAAGGAATTCCTGGCTTTGAGACCTACCTACATACTGCACAGAAGGATGAAGTATGAAAGAAAATTCATTTTTATTTCATCTTAAACAGGCAGTTTAGGTAGGTGGACTGGAGTTCAGCTGTCAGATGTAATGTTTAACACAGTGATCACATTTCCTCTGAGACCACAAGTCTTCTTTATTTCTATTCAAAATATACATTTTTATGAGATGTCTGTTTGAAACCTCTCCTACAAATATACAGCAGAAGACTGTCAGTGAAAAGGCAAAATCCATGACAGGCTAGGATGTGCATTGGGTTTGCCTTGACATAGACAAGTTCACAAGATCCTGTGCATAAACAGGTGGGGCTGCTATACCCCATCGAAGATACACTCAAAGGATATTCCATTTTGAGGCCTGAATGTTATAAGGGTTGGTAGTGATGCTGCACAATTTAGCACTAAACTCACGGGCCTTATTAATAGTAAGTAATGCTTTGCTTTTAAATAAATAACCCAGGTCCCGGTCTATAGATGCAGTCCCCACCACGTACAAGAACCATCTTTGCCTGACAATTGTGTTTTATTGGTATTTATATACCCTTACTTTAGCCCTCGCAGTGCCTAAAGTGTTAAATATACAAAATATGAATATTTAATTGCACCACCGCAGTCTTCCTAATGTAATTGAGCTACAAGACAGTCAACACAATTCTCTAGCTGTAACTAGGGCACCGCAAATGAGTATGAGGAACCCACATGCCAACTTGAAACCACCCAAGATTTGTCACAATACTCAACATGTTATGCAGCAGGTTTAATAAGATTTACTCCAGCATAAGTCATACAAAGTGATGCAAAACAGCAGTTCAGGCCAGATGTACTAAAAATGGATTCAGTAAAAGTGGTCGTAAATTGCGCACCAATTTTAACTGAGTCCATTCTGGTTTTGTAAATCGACAGGCCGATTCATAAAAGTCCGATTCATAGTGGGTCACAAGAAGACCTATCTCATGAATATTAATGAGGTAGATCACAAATTGCGACCCACAATAAATCGCAGCCATCACAGGGATGGTGACATTCTGAGGTCAACAGACTTCCATGTCTGTGATTGCTTCTAAATAAAGCCTTTTTTTTTTTTTTTTACAAAATGCAAAGCATTTTCCTTTAAGGACCACTGCCTACTTTAAAAATATATATTTTTCAATATTCCATTGAGATCCTTTCCCATTTAAGAATGTTTTACCACTACATTTGTATAGGCGGTAAAGTGTAATGTTTTACGACTGGATTTTGGTCCCAAATCCAAAGTACATCCCATTGTGAATTGGTATTTGGAAAGGACGCCCTAAACACACCCCTTTTAAAACCGATCCTGTATTTTTACATGTTAAAATGACTTTTTGTAATTGGAAACAGGCCGATTTTTTGAATCGGACCATTTGCAAATTCAAAAAGCCATCATGCATCAGGCCCACAGTTTTCAAAGGGTATTTACTTTCTGGTGCGAAAGGTATTTTCCACTGGGGAGAGTGCAAACATACATGGTTTTAGATGCCAAGCTTGATCTACTAAGATAGTCAGGTTGGGTTTTGCATTAAAAAATAAGCCTCTTTGAAGCAGGGGCCTCCTTGGACAAATGTTTTCATTTCTCCAAACATTTTATACATTTCCCTGTGAGCTACACTGTACAGCACACATCCAATATATAAATGTATTAGACTTTGTCTAGTTATTACACTGGAAGGGTATTTTTCAAGTACTGCTAACTAGCGCTGTCCCCAGGATGGAGGAGCGTCTCCAATTCGCACTCAGTTTGTACTTCAAATAAAGTTGTTCAAAAAAGTTTTTGTGAATTTTTAATTCTTTATTGTCCCGTGAATCACAATTTTTCCATTTCTTTTGGTTTCTCAATTCTTAATTCATGGGTTTTACTTCATTCAGTAATATCCATTTAATACATAAATAACAATTTTGCGCCCAATGCATTTCGGGCATTACCCTTCATCAGTGGACTTATTCTGAAAATATAGAATGAACATGAGCTCAGTACTGCTCGGTACTCAATTCTTAATCAGTGCACTGTATACATAGTCATACAGTGGTTTTAACAAATGGTGAAGTGATATCAATAATGCAATCCATGCATGTATGATCGATATAATCTCACTAACATCAATGACATGCTATATACCATGCTTTTAATGTGCGTAATGTCATGTTTCACGGTGGATCAATCGTGTGTTTCAGAAAGTGACTGTTTGTTTAACTATCGGAATTAAACTCAGTGAATAAGATATGTGCCTTTAAAAACTTCAATACCCAGTTTGAGGAGTGTTCTTCGCTCCTTCGTGAATACGTTCGTGCTATGACTTTGGTGCTGAGTGATATCGTGTTTCAAAAAATTAAACGTGTGCCCATGCAACTATAACTGTGTGTTCGTGAAAATGAAAAAACGCTTGACTTACAAAATCATCGGTGGATGATATTCCAATTTCAGAAAATGATTCGAAATCAGCCTGAAAAAATATGTACATGTTCTAACTACTCCCGTGAAAACGATTCACTATTATAACATTTAGCGTGCCCAGTATATTCTGCTTACCCCGTGGTGAATAGGCCATGGTGACCGTACGTTCAAGCTGTGTGTGTTTTTTTGACGCGTCTCCTGAGACCCGGATATTAAAGCAAATACTCCGGAAGTGTAATCGTGCGTTATGATGTAACTTAACCAAAATATGTTGGAACATAAAAGTGAAAAGAGGACTACGATGTGAGACGAGAGTGAAACCAACGACTAGACTTGTGCTTCTGTAATTTAAAAACCATAATGTGTTGTCAATGTTATGAAAGTAGAATGAAATAGAATGAAAGGATGAAAAAATATTATTATTAAATTGATCAACATTATTATGAATATGAATATTTGTCAACATTATTATACTTCTACTAGTAGAGTAAAGTAAATCTGTGCTATGACTCGTAATGCTCACTCCTAGGTTAACGGGATAGTATACCGAGTATATATGTTTGTTCAAAACCTGAAATGATATTATGGTCATTCTAATTGGTACATCTAGGCAATTGAAATCCATGTAATACACATCTGTATTTGATGTTTCAAAATGTTAATAAAAATAATAGTCTCTTTTTACAGAAAACAACTTAAATCCATCCGCTCGTTTAAACCTCTTGGGTTGACCGTGTTCATGTAATTAATCCAGAATGTTTCTCTTTGTAATAAGAATTGTGTATTATCTCTCCCTGGTTGAATTGGTACTTGTTTCAAGATCAAGAATCGTAATTGGCTTATAGTATGATTTTGAATGTTAAAATGAGTGGCAACAGTGGATTTGGGATTCTTCATGCAGATATTGCTTTTGTGTTCATTTAAGCATGTTTTTCTTTTTCTTTCTGTCTTTCCCACGTAAGCATATCCACACGGACATTTTAACATGTAAACCACGTTGTTGCTGCTACATGTTGCTGTTACTTTTAATTTTACGGTAGTACCTCGGGTGGGATGAGGTATCGTGTTCCCTTTTATGATTGCATTGCAGTTTCCACAATTCAAACATGGTAAGGTTCCGCGGTAGTTTTGGTCTTTTTTCACTTCTTTCTTGTTTAGTATTTCTTTGAGGTTTCGTGTGCGCAAGTATGCAAATCTGGGTTGATGGTCAAAAATACCCTTAAAGTCTGTTTCCATCATTAACATTGGCCAATGTTTCAATATTGAATTTTTAATCCTAAAACTTCGAGTTGAGAATTTTGACACGAAAACCATTCTACGTTCATCTCCTTTTACTTTGTTACTAGTTAATAGGTTGCTTCGTGTTTCTTTATGTGCTTTGTTGATCGCCTCCTGTAAAAAAAATTCCGAGTAACCTCGTTGTTGGAATTTTTTAACTGCTGTGATCATGCTTTTGTTGTATTGTTCATCAGTGGATGAAACTCTTTTCAATCTTAATAGTTGGGAAAATGATGTGTTTTTTCAAAGCAGGTTGATGAAAACTGGCTAAGTGTAGGAGGTTATTTCGGTCAGTTGGTTTAGTGTATACAGTAGTATTCAGGTGCCCTTGTTGGTTGGTGATTAAAACATCCAGAAATGTAATCTGTTCCTTATGAATTGTGAATGAGAAACCGATTCTTTCATTGACTGTATCCAGTTTTTTTATCGCTTTTATTAGGTTCTGTTGTGATCCTCTCCAAAGTATAAAGATGTCATCGATGTATCTTTTATACATAATCAAATTCTCAATCCATTCTCGTTGATTGAGTATGTAATCAAGTTCAAATCTGTACATGAATATGTTTGCGTACGCCGGTGCGGCACAATTTCCCATAGATGTGCCTGAGGATTGGATATAATAGTCACCCTGCCATTCAAAATAACTATGGAATAGTGTAAAATGTAATAATTCCATAAGGAATATTTTCAGGTCTTCCTCTTTATCCGCATTCATTAGGAAAGATTCCACTGCTTGTATAACCATGTTGTGTGGAATTGACGTATACAGTGATTTCACATCAACTGTGCAAAGAATCATGTTTTTTGTGTAGTTGGATTTTGCTTCTTCCAGGATATTCAGGAAATCGGTGGTGTCCTTTATGTATGTTGACATGCCTTGAACTATAGGTTGTAAATGTTTATCCAGATATTTTCCTATGGGTTCATGGATTGAATTGATGGTCGATACTATTGGTCTAAGCGGTGGTTTTGTAGGGTGTTTGTGTATTTTCAGAATCATGTATATGTAAGGTAAAGCTGGGTTGGTTTTAGTCAAATACGTTTTTTCGCTGTTTCCAATGGTACCCTTTTCAACAGCTTCATCAATGATTTTTGAAAGAATTTTTGAAACTCCTTGGTTGGGTCAAATGATAATTTCATGTATGTATTGTCATCCTGTACATGAACATTTACATTTTCAAGATAGTAATCCGTGTCCATGACCACCAGTGCTCCTCCCTTGTCTGCTTGACGAATGGTTATTTTGGGATTTGAAGCTATTTGATTCAATGCTTGTCTTTACTTTTGTGTGATGTTTGTTGTTTTAGACCTTGGTTGTTTAAAATGGTGTCTATATCTTTGAGTATGACTGTTTCAAAGGTGTCCAAAACCTTGTGACTGATAGGTGCTATGAATTTGCTTTTGTTGCATAGTCCCAATAGTGTATCCTTTTGTGACTCATCCCGTTTTTCCACAATGTTTTCAAAGAAATGTCTTAATTTTAGTGTACGCATGAATTTGTACATACTGATTCAAGTCTCAAGGACGTTGGAGTGATAAGTAGGTACAAAAGATGTTCCTTTATGCAAGGTTTTGATTTGAAATTCCGTTAACCGTTGTTTGGATATGTTAATCACTAGGATTTCTGGCTTCTCATGTTTTTCGCCAAAGGTTGTGGTAGTTGTTTTGTTTTTGAACCCCCCCTTCCTGGTTCTCCTTGTGGTCCTTGGCCCTTTTCTAAAAAAGGATTCACAGTTGTTGTTTCTTCTAGTGTTGTCATGGAAGATGTTGTTGACAAGGTCGATGGAATTTCCTTGTCTTTTTCAATTCTTCTGTTTTCACGTTGAATGAATGGTTGACTTTTATATTGTGAATCATCGGAAGATGATGCTTCATTATCTGTAAATCTTCCTGTATTAGGTCTTTGTTGTCTGCGGCGCGCATAAATATCGGCCCAGTTATAAACATCTCCAAGTTTATAGTCAATTGTGTCTCTTTTGAATTTTCTAATCTTTCTTTCATTTATTTCTTTGGTGTATGCTTCCAGTTGTTTGTTGATGTCATTAAGAGTTTCCTCCCAGTTTTCTTTTGGCATTGTATCGGAGAGTTCTTGTTTGAGTTGATTGACCTCTTTGTTTAGTTCTTCCAGGAGTTTAGACAATTCTTCGATGATTAGTAATATTAAGTCTAATGAGCACTTGTTTAGAATTGCGTGCCATTTTTCGGTGAACCTTGTGTTGTTCTTACATAAAGTTGATTTTAAAGATATCCTTAATCCTCTGGGTATCCGTTGAGTCTTGTGGTATTTTATTAATGTACTTGCGTGTAATTGTTGATTGATTGTTCTTTTTGATATGTACAATAGTTGTTTGATAGTTGATTGAATAGACCCGGAGGAGGATTAAGGATATCTTTAAAATCAACTTTAAGCACTGGTGGTCATGGACACGGATTACTATCTTGAAAATGTAAATGTTCATGTACAGGATGACAATACATACACGAAATTATCATTTGACCCAACCAAGGAGTTTCAAAAAATTCTTTCAAAAATCATTGATAAAGCTGTTGAAAAGGGTACCATTGGAAACAACGAAAAAACGTATTTGACTAAAACCAACCCAGCTTTACCTTACATATACATGATTCCGAAAATCCACAAACACCCTACAAAACCACTACACTACAAGATATTACTCCTTGTTATCTTATGTGTACTGCTCCTGCTATTATAATTGTCTAGCATACCCACAAAACATACTTGCTAAGACCTTCCTTTTATTCCATCCTTAATGCGATTTAATTAGGAACTAACTTACAGTTCATTCTGCATCAGTACCTACGTGTTTACATCAGTCTTCTACCTATCTAATATTGAAATATTATCAGTCGTAACACACATCATTCAGTTGATTAGACCCCTAATTTATTGTTGTGTAAAAGCTGCGATGAACAAAGTAAACAGCCTAACATTTTTTAAATTTTTTGTTTTCATTTTTTATTAGCACACATCTTCTGCGGCTCTAAAAATTGCCTCTGCAATTTGCAATCAGCATCTGCACGGACGCGCCTCCAATGGGCCTCCCTCATTCCCTCCCTCGTGAGCGGCACAGGCCACGCACCGAGTGCAGAACGTCACGCGGTGAGAAAGATCAATCGCCAGTGATGTCGGGCAGGGTTCACCTTTCCGGCGGGGAACACTCCTGTGCTATTTAAGGATTCCAGCTACGGCCTTCTCCTTGTTAAGCAACAAGAGGAGACAGACTCGCGCAGTTTCCTGTTCCTTACCGAAGCCGACACATGCAGCCTGCTCCTGTCATCCTCAAGTTATCCTTGAATCGGGTGAGCGCCAGCAGCAGTTATTGCCCTTCTGCTAAGCTATGTACACAACATACACGAGCAATGACACTTGCTCTCCCCTCCCTTATGTTTTTATCTATAGAGTGCATCTTTTCCACATGAATTGTCGTGTCTGGAACCATTAATGAGTAATCAAGCAGACGCTCGCGGCTTAATGTTACCCTGCTAATTTACATCGAGAGCCTTGCAGGTAAGAACAGGTGATATTTAATTAATTAGTTTAAGTGAAGTATCCGACACACCAGTACTGATCCTTGGTTTTCCTCGTTTTCCTCATTTCAGTGAAACAAGGTATCCCCATGGTTTCACCATGACATGCTCCTATTGATGCATCAATCCAATTTCGGAACGCGCACTACTGTCAGTTTCTTCCCCCTCACCGGGGTAAGTCCATTTTCCTGTCACAATACTGTTCATCCAGCAGTACAAATTAACATGAGGACTCATTTTTTCCATCTTTTTACTCCCATTCTCACTAGTTCCTGGCTGGGTTCCCTGTGAGTACCCTCCCTTTCAATTTCATTTTCACGCCTGTGGGTCAGACACTATTCACTCTGACAGCAGAATCCTTATTCAGGTACTACCAGTCTATGCTCAATCCGCTTCCATTCCTTCATAATTTTTGCTTTTCTAGGCCCTCACTGATACAAATTATCGTTTTTTCAGATGTCCCTGCATTGATAGGTCCTGAAGAGACCCTTCATTGTTGGCAGGGTCGAAACGTCATCGACAATTTCAAAGTGAACCATATATCAGCCTCAGTTATTGCACTAGAAGGCTGTGTCCATTTGTTATTTATGTCTTGGTCAACTTTGTATATATAGAAACCATTTTTGTATGTCACAAAATTTCACAAAATATGTACGTTTCATGTTTACTGGGGACACTATGCACTTAATTGTGATTATATATTGAAACTGTATATATAAACATTTGAATTCATAAACATCCTGCAGTTTATAGTGTAATATCTCTCTTCGACATCCACCTACCCTCTTTTTCATTGCCATTGAGCCTATGATTGCTATTGTCTAGTAATTGCATTTGTCCACAGGTGCCATTGTCTCTGTTTATACCAGATAATACTGGGGATGGCTTATAACTGTCCTGCTTCTACCTAATGCATTCCCATCCCGTCCTTTGCAACCACTTGAAATAGCACATTCCTTTCGGACTACAGCACTGCAACATTGCTTAATTTGAGCCAATTGTTTCCGGTGCTGGCATCAGCACTTAATTGTCAACGCTGGAACTTGTGACAGTCTGCCACAAGGTGGTGCTGTCTGGCTAATTTAGAGATGACCGCACACCAACAGTTAATTATTGCTTGTATATACATTTAAACTGACAATTCCCTGCGGCCCACGTCATTCCTATAGCTTTGGGGGCCTGTCATAGTCCGAATTGTCGCACTTGTGTGTGTGTGATGGTTAGTAGTTGTGTTGTTACTATCATTGGCAGCATGTTGGAGGCCATGTGTGGTGCAAGCTGCAGTGGCTTCCTGACGAGGGACCTGGCACTTATGTTTTTTTACAAATCAAGCACTGGCTGCACCCTTCCATCTTTCTACTTTAAAATGTCTGTGGCCCTCGCAATGTCCACTAAGACCATCGATGTAACTCTGAGGCATCTCTCAGTTGTATGTACATAAAAGGCATTGTCATTTACAATGCCAATAGCTCAGACTCGCGTAAATGCGAGACCTATTGCATTGCAAATGCTTGTTCTTGCTTGTATTAAGGCCTTGGCACCCTTACTATGCCCCGGTTTGGAAGAGTTCTCTTCTTTGCAAAAAATGAACATATTCTGTGATTTTGAGCAAACATATATATGTAATGTGTTATGTACATCTTATTCATCACAAAGGTTCGATGACAAATTTCGAGCATAATGATGAGAAAAACAACACGTGCAAATTGCAACAACACATCAAGACTTGACAAACAAATGCAGTCATATGATTGATTAAAGCACGCCGGGGGACAGGTATTTCCAACATATGTCATCAAAACAACATTTATTCACGCAAATAGTATACTCGGCATATTTATGCCTTGCTGTGAGCCTTACAAATCAGCAAGCATGGAGGTGCCAGATGAAGGGGGCGGGATGTGCGAGCAATAACAAATCTGGCAGCTTCAAAATAAATCTACATCGAAAACGTATTATAGTTCAGTCAAACATACTGCTGCCTCAGAGCGGTTTTGTTAGCGTCGCTTTGATTTGGAGAATATCTCCCTGGGTTATTTGCGTGCACAGTGAGCGGCTGCTTGAATTCTGAGTGTGTGACGACAATGTGTTGTTAAAGATGCTTGTGCTTCTGAAGGCTGTTTCACAGTGTGTGATGCCAGGAAGTTTAGGGTCCCAAAAATAACAGAATTTAACCAACTCATGTACACTGCGAGATGGGGGGCCCATCTCCCATCTGGGCAGGGCTAAAATTGCCCCCTGATGCAGAACCAGCTTTATCCAATTCCGCTACTAATAATCTTTCTTCCACCTTGCTGGTTTGACTGAGCCTGGAAGCCATATACAAGAGGGACTTCTCACGATACAGTCAATCATGAAGCGTTTGATAAGCAATGATTAGCTGCCCTACTAAGATCACATACTAACCTACAATATAAAAAAGTACACATTCCCTAAAAAACGTTTGTAGCTATGATCCAAAACCTTAATTAAGCTTTGGCAAAGCCAATAGGCCTGGGTTTAATGTGCTAAAGCATTCAGCACTAGCTTAGTAGAGGGAGACATAGAAGAGGGTGTAAGCAGAGGCACACAGAGAGGGATATAGTTGTAAAGTAGGCCCTCATGCAGTTGAATACAAGCATGCCAATAAGGCAAAATGATACAGCAAACATCCAATAGCATTTAGGCAGGAGATTAATAGTCCACTGGGCTGAGCTAAAATGTGATTGACAAAGTTTCAATCCAATCGCTGGAAGAGGCTGGTCAAAGACAGTCAATCATAGCAAAGGGTGAACCCAAAGCATTCACTATGGTCTTTGCGTCCGACCGACCCCATTGTGGAACGGAACCGCCCAACCATAGGTCGGCGGTTCTGCCCACATAATCTCGATGCGGCCACCCTATGTAGCACAAGCTACCATTGAAAAATGGATGTTTGTAAACATCCCTGCACCATGCGGCAGGCACCATGCGGTGTCTGCCACATGTTGCAGGGATGTTTAGCCAAGGCCCCATAGCAGAGGCCCAGGGGGAAAGGGGGTCCTGCTAGGGCCCCCAAAGTCACTTTCCGACTGCCTTTCCATGTCGGAAAGGCCGACATGGAAAGGCTGTGGGAAACGGACATCATAATCCCAACAGTAGCGCCTGAGCAGGCACCGTCGCCATTTGGGGATTATGTGTCTGACTGACGACCCAACGGGATCTCCAATCCTGTCGGAGGAGTCGGTCTTTCCCCAAGGCTGCAGTGGTCTGACCTACTGCATCATAATGCGGAGGTCAGGTTCGGTCGGTCGGATCTCCACCGACAGCCTGTCGGTGGGGATCCACTCAACATCATAAATGGGCCCTATGTAAATTCAAAGATATAGGTCTGTTTGATAGCTGCGTTGTCAAAACACTGATCTAAAAATTGGAAGTTTTGATTAGCTAAGCAAGTAAGTATAGCATGCTCTTTAATGAAAAGTTTCCTTTTATGTTGTAAATCAATTAAAACATGGCAATCTAAGCAAATAATTATAGTTTGAGAAATGACAAATTATCATGCCTTCTAAGTACTGAACTCACACCACACAGTTCATTCGTTTTAAATAAGTGCAGATGAAGTTTATTACGATAGCTCATGTCACATACAACCAAGCCAGTATTGCATGTGATCCAGCAAGTACATATATAGAAGCCTTACCACACACGTCACCAAGACATCTAGACACCACTCACACAATGTCCTAACACTGTTAAGCCAATGCACTCATTTAATTAATGCAAAAATACCAAACATAAATTGAAATTAAATGGTATCAGCATTAACATAGACCCACAGAAGAAAAAAATTAGATGTCCAAACAACATAGATAGGCACCACAAAACACAAGCTGCATCCTTAACATGAGGACATACAGGTAAATTTCTCCATATGTCAATATGGATTCTCAATTGATAGTTTCACTTTTCAGAGACTAAACTAGGAATCCGGGGCCTGAAGTACAAAGATTCCTAACTAAAAATGGGAAAACCTATCCAATAACAATATGCAATTTGCGATTTCTTACTAGAAATCTACTAAAATGGATGTGATAAAAGTGGGTGCAATTGCCACACTAACATCTACTAAATGCATTGGTATTTTGTGAAATAGCCTATGTATTAATAGGCTGAATCAGAAAATACTGATTTGAAGTAGGTGGCAATTCAACTTTACTCATTAATATGTATGAGGTAGGTCGCAAATAGAGACTCACTACGTTTGGTTAGAGTCACAGTATCATGGTCTGCTAGGGTTCACAGACCACCATTTCTCTGATTGCTTTTAATAAAAGCAGTCATTTAAAACACAGTATTTTAACTAATTGGAAAACGGGAAGCGTTTAAAATGTAAAACGAATAATTTTTCATATAGTTTTTTTAGGAGTAGGTAGTAGTCTCATTGACCACTGCCTGCTCCTAAAACGTGTTTTTTCCATCATTTACAAAGGAGGAGGGATCCCTTGAGCTCCCCTTTCTATTTGTGAATGATTATCTCCAATTCAGATTTGGTGGTAAAATATTAAAGCTTTGGATTTCAGACACAAAATATTAGTACATAAGTTAATGAATCGGAATTTGGAAGGGGTCCGCTTTATACGTCCATTCGAAATAAAGATTCTGGGGCAGATTTACAAGGCCCTTGTGCCACTTTTGCGCCGCCGTTGCGTCACTTTTGTGACGCAGCGGCGGCGTAAAGCTAGCGCCATGCTGCGACGGATTTACAACGTGACGCATCTAGGGAGATGCATCACGTTGTAAAGCTCTGCGCCACATGAAACCTGCGTCAGGTTTCATGTGGGCGTTCCGGCGCAGGGTGGGCGTTCCGGCGCAGGAATGCCTCGGAAAAGTGCCTGAGTGAAAGCTACAAGATTTCACTCAGTCACTTTTCCGACGCCGCTGCGTCAAAACCTTGCGCCTGCTTGAAGCATGTTGCAGATAGGCCGGGTTGGCACAGTGGGCCCGATTCACAGAACTAACTTAAGACAAAATCCTAAACTTACTACCATTTTGGTATTCACAGAAGGCACTTACTCATTTTGGTATTCACAGAAGGCACTTACTTACTCATTTTGAGTAACTTACTCATTTTGGTATTCACAGAAGGCACTTACTCATTGATGAGTAAGTGCCTTCTGTGAATACCAAAATGAGTAACTTACTCATTTTGAGTAACTTACTCATTTTGGTATTCACAGAAGGCACTTACTCATCGATGAGTAAGTGCCTTCTGTGAATACCAAAATTAGTAAGTTACTCAAAATGAGTAAGTAAGTGCCTTCTGTGAATACCAAAATGGTAGTAAGTTTAGGATTTTGTCTTAAGTTAGTTCTGTGAATCGGGCCCAGTGTTGGAGTTGCGTCGCGCCCGCGACACGACTTCAGCACTGCGCCAACCTTACGCCGGCAGATGCGACACGCATCTGCCTGTCCTTGCACCATGGCGCGCCGCATTGTAAATGCGGCGCATCCGTGGTGGCGCAAGGATAGCATTGCGTGTCGCACGTTTCCTGGCGCATCCCTGCTGATTTGCAGGGGTGCGCCAGGACTCGTAAATCTGCCCCTCTGTATTTAGTCTGAAATCCAAATTGTGTTTCGGCAATGTGTTACCAAATTGCAATTAGGGGTTTGTACATTTAAAAATGCAATTTTACCCTCTCAAATGCTCAAATTTGATCTTTGCAACCATAAAATCGATTTGCAAATCAGTCCCCCTACTTCTTGCACAGTTGATTAAAAGATATATATTTGCTAAGAAGAAACTTGATAGTGTATACAGGAGACATCATTCAGAGCAGTAGACCAGTTTGTAATTCAGTATACTCACTAAATTGACACTCATACGTTTAGTATAAACTGCTAATTCTCTCTATTCCTCTCTGCGGAAATTGGATGAGACGTTATTCTGGATGTCTGTAGTCCCCATTCCTGCTGGAGACCTCACAAGAACACCATTAATGAGGATTAATATTTGATGGCCAGTCTACAGGAGGAAGAAAATCTAACCATGATATCTGGATTAGATATTGATCCCCAACATAAAATCATTGATCTAAAAGAGAACCCATAAATTGGGGTCACTACTCTACTGAATTTGGTAAAATGTATGCAACTAACAGAAGATCCCAATCACTGAAAAATTGGATTTTTCACCAAAAATATGGGAATAAATAAGAGAATTCAGAAAATATTCATCTGAAATTAAAACAAATAAAAGGACTGCTGCAGGCTATTAGCACTAGAGAGTTGGATATTTCGGGATTGATTCACTATGATTTTTATGAGTACGTGCAGTACTACCCCTATTGCACTACTTAATATACTCATAAACGCCTTTTTCGATTTGTGCCATTGAGTCCCAATGTTAAATGTTAACGGACATTTTCATTCACAACAATTATGCGTATTTGAACTGCAAATATGTCAAATATGCGGATTGCATTGCAATTATTTTTTAAGTCATGATTTTTCATTGCAATATCTGCACAAATTAAAGACTGTAGCTAGAAGATTTACTTTTTAAATCACAAACAGCACCAAATTGTGTTGAACATATTTTTGAGCAATGTTTTTATTCTTGCATATGGGTTTTAACTAAAAATATAATTGTTTGGATCAAGCAAGTTAAGTACATTCAGTTGACCACATCCTACAGAAAATATTTTGTTGACTATGTAAAAACAATATAGAAAATAGACCCAAGAACACATTTGAATTCAAGAGTTCATAATAGCTGTGCAGAAAGAAAACCATAAGATCTATAATCATGGAGGTATCACACATTATTATACAAAATTAAATCTGCAAACAGCACTGCAAAACTAGACACTATGAAACTGGAACACATAGGAGCTTGTTTTCTATTATTTTAATTTAGAGTATTTTGATTGTGGCATCCTAACTCTGAGGAGTAAGACGGTGCAATATACATTAAAATGCATATGCTTTTACCATGCATGCCTTTACAACGTTGTAAAGGCATGAATGGTAAAGGCATATGTGTTTTATATGTAAGTATAAGGTAAGTATAGGGTTTAGGGTGGGTTTGGGTTTTGGGGTTTGGGTTGTAGCCTTTGGGGTACCAAGGTTCATTTTATGGTTCAGGGTGGATTTTGGTTTTGGGGTGCCAAGGGTCTTTTTGAGTTTTAGGGCGGGTATGGGTTTTGGGGAAGCAAGGGTAATTTTAGGGTTCAAGTTGGGCTTGGGTTTTGGGGTGCTAAGAGTAATTTTAGGGTTCAGGGTGGGTTTGGGTTTTGGGGTGCCAGGGGTAATTTTAAGGTTCAGCATGGGTTTGGGTTTTGGGGTGCCAGGGGTAATTTTGGGGTTCAGGGTGTGTTTGGGTTTTGGAGTGCCATGGGTAATTTTCGGGTTCAGGGTGGGTTTGGGTTTTGGGGTGACAAGGGTAATTTTAGGGTTCAGGGTGGGTTTGAGGTTTGAGGTGCCAGGGGTAATTTTAGGGTTCAGGCTGGGTTTGGGTTTCGGGGTGCCAGGGGTAATTTTGGGGTTAAGGGTGGGTTTGGGTTTTGGGGTGCCAATGGCAATTTTAGGGTTCAAGGTGGGTTTGGGTTTGGGGTGCCAAGGGTAATTTTAGGGTTCAGGGTGGGTTTGGAATTTGAGGTGCCAGGGGTAATTTTGGGGTTCAGGGTGGGTTTAGATTTTGGGGTGCCATGGGTAATTTTAGGGTTCAGGGTGGGTATTGGTTTTGGGGTAGCAAGGGTAATTTTAGGGTTCAGGGTGGGTTTGGGTTTTGGGGTGCTAAGGGTAATTTTAGGGTTCAGGGTGGGTATGGGTTTTGGGGTGCAAGGGGTAATTTTAGGGTTAAGGGTGGGTATGGGTTTTAGGGTGCCAGGGATAATTTTAGGGTTCAGGGTGGGTCTGGGTTTTGGGGTGCCATGGGTAATTTTGTGGTTCAGGTGGGTTTGGGTTTTGGGGTGCCAATGGTAATTTTAGGGTTCTGGGTGGGTTTAAGTTTTGGGGTGCCAAGTGTAATTTTAGGGTTCAGGATGGGTTTGGATTTTGAGGTGCCAGGGGTAATTTTGGAGTTCAGGGTGGGTTGGGTTTTGAGGTGCCAAGGGTAATTTTAGGGTTCAGGGTGGGTTTGGGTTTTGGAGTGCAGGAGTAATTTGGGGGTTCAAGGTGGGTTTGGTTTTTGGGGTGCCAAGGTAATTTTGGGGTTCAGGATGGGTTTGGGTTTTGGGATGCCAGGGGTAATTTTAGGGTTCTGGGTGGGTTTGGGTTTTGGGTGCCAAGGGTAATTTTGGGGTTCAGGGTGGGTTTGGGTTTTGGGGTGCCAAGGGTAATTTTAGGGTTCAGAGTGGGTTTGGGTTTTGACATGTCAGTGGTAATTTTGGGGTTCAGGGTGGGTTTGGGGTGCCAAGGGTAATTTTAGGGTTCAGGATGGGTATGGGTTTTGGGGTGCCAAGGGTAATTTTAGGGTTTCTGGTGGGTTTGGGTTTTGGGGAGCCAGGGGTAATTTTGGGGTTCAGGGTGGGTTTGGGTTTTGAGGTGCCAAGGGTAACTTTGGGGTTCAGGATAGGTTTGGATTTTGGGGTGCCTGGGTAATTTTAGGGTTCTGGGTAGGTTTTGGTTTTGGGGTGCCAAGGGTAATTTTAGGGTTCAGGGTGGGTTTGGGTTTTGGGGTGCCAGGAATAATTTTAGGGTTTAGGGTGGGAATGGGTTTTGGGGTAAAAAGGGTAACTTTAGGGTTTAGGGGGTATAGGTAAGTTTAGGATTTTAGGGGGTATGGGTACTGGGGTAGTAAGGGTAATTTTAAGCTTTGAGGGGGTTATGGGTATTGGGGTAGTAAGGGTAATTTTAGTGTTTTAGGGGGTAAAAAATATATATATATCATATATACATATACATACATATATATTATCTACTGGCGGTCGCCAGTAGATAGTTATAGTTAGGACCTATTTTCCATAGGAAATCCACAACATTCTATTTGAAATAACGTTGGCGCCGGTTGACGAATCTTCACAAAATTTTCTAAACTTATGGCCCGCTCTGGTCCGCTCCTATCCTGAAAGTTTCGGGGTGATTCGGCAAGCAGGGGCCGAGAAAAAAGGGGAGTCCCAAAACGTGTTTTCCCCATGCAATTTTCCATAGGAACCTTTCATCGCAGCTACAGCCCGAACTGCTGAACGGAATTACACCACATTTAGCAAAAAGGTAGCCCTTGGTTCAGAGTCATGCCTTTTGGTTAAATGGTGTAAATCCGTTCAGTAGTTCCTGAGAAATTTGAAAAAGAAAACACATATATATCTGGGCGGAGCCTAATCACACATGTCATCGTGAGATCTGATTGGCTGTCAGCACTTCATCCTGGAATTGCTGGCAGCCATCTTGGGACCAATATAAATGATAGTACCCCATTGAAATGCATTGTAGTGAATCGAAGATTTTGAGAATTACCAAAAGTAACCCTGGGCAAAGCACTACGCTACGCTCGCGTAGTTTGCGAAGTTTGCGCTACTTCGCACTACGCGAGTTGCACGTAGCACAGTGCAAACACGCGTAGCGTAAGCGTGAGTGCAGCGGTCATTTTTGCTTGCTCGCGGTCCTCAACGTCAAGTTGGCGACCGCGAGCAAGCAAAATGACATCCCGACAAGACTTTTTCCTCGTTCGCGATCAGCAACATCAAGTTGCCGATCGCGAGCATGGAAAATAAACCTCCCGGCGAGATTCTCAACGCGGGGAGGTCAGGTTTCTCATTGCGAGTGGTCGCGTATGCTTGCGACCGCTCGCGATGAGAAACTACCAGTCTGCGTTGAGAAAGCTGCTGCTCGAGTAAAAATGTACTTGAGCGGCAGTAAAAGACAGCTGGCACTGTGCAAGATGCCGTTTTCAATGATTGCACAGTGCGGACAAGCATCCGGCACTGTGCAATCATCGCGAACAGCACACTATGCAGTTCGCGTAGTGCTATGCGTAGCTCGCGTAGTGCGAAGTGCACTTCGCGTAGCTTCACGTAGCTTCACGTAGCGCTACTTCGCGAACTACGCCCAGGGTTAACCAAAAGGAGAACTATAAAGGGTGATAACAGACTTTAGTTACATTAGAATTCATTTGTTGATGGTACCATACTAATTTCAGGAATTGTGGTGTGTTTTAAGGTGATTTTACCCTGTGAAAAACCTTCTGCTGGATATCATGAATCATGTTTGAGAGAAAACTATTTTCACATGCTTGTCCCATACAGTTTTGGAAGGTGCTCCAGAAGCTAAAATGAGAGCATATTTTCTGTAAATTCACATTATCTTTCTCAGTCATGTGAGAATGAAGTCTGACATTCTCAGTAAAACATGTACATCCAACAAGGGCAGAGACTGTCAGTTGATTCCTTTGTGTTCTACTGCAGCTTCCCAGAGTGTTCTAAAGAACAACTAGAGTGCTAACAGCCTTACTTATGACAAACGTATGGCACACCTGAAGCCATCTTGATTGGAATAAACTGGTAACACTTAAAACATTTAATTTAAAAAGGAACAAAATGATGGGGTTCATTTTGTCATAGAAATTATGGTTAGTGCTGTAGAAAGAAAAATTAGGACATGTTTCAAGTGTGATCTCAAATATCTTCCTGTTATATTTCAACAGGAGCAGCCTGTCAGTTGATGCCTTTGTGTTCTACTGCAGCTTCCCAGAGTGTTCTAAAGAACAACTAGAGCGCTAACAGTCTTACTTATGACAAAAGTATGGCACACCTGAAGCCATCTTGATTGGAATAAACTGGTTACACTTAAAACATTTAATTTAAAAGGAACAAAATGAGGGGGTTCATTTTGAGATAGAAATTATGGTTAGTGCTGCAGAAAGAAAATTTAGGTCATGTTTTAAGTGAGATCTCAAATCCTCTTCTATTTCATTAGAAAATTCTGACATGCAGATTGAAACAATCACTTTCAATACCAGCAGTAGACTTCCAGTTAACTCCCTGGTGAGCAGTAGCTTTACTACAGTGATCTAATGAACAACTAGCGTGCTAACATTCTAAATTTATGGCAAATGTGTGACACATCTGAATGCCTTCTTGATGGAATCAAAGTAAAAAACTGAAAGCATTTCCTACTGAGGAGACTGCAGTAAATGACGAAATTAGGAAACTTCATAACAAATAAGTCTCCCAAGATGGCCACCAGAGAAAAAAGAGCCCAAATGTAGCACAAATATCACCCAGATGTAGTCCACATATAGCCCAATGACAGAAGTGTGCAAAACACTTTTAATTTTTAGTTTTTCTGCAGTTTTATATAGTGCAAACTGGTCAGGTATTGGAGCGTTACATCTTACTTGGACCCCTGATTGCGTATTTTGCACGAAGTACATGAGATTGATCTTGCGAAACATTGAACTTTACGATTCTGTTAACCTGAAGTTGCTCTGAACCGGACTTTGTAACACCCGTTTTACCTACTGGTTTTAATTAATTCTCACTGTATTGTATTAGGAAAGAGGATTTACTGTTTTTATGTACACTTTTATGATCTATGTTTCTAAATCAGATCAAATAAAGTTTAATGAATTCTATGGCAGGACGGAGGCGAGGATTATCCATATCTTTCCTCACTTTATTTGCATAGCAGTTCAAAGAAAACGTAACACAACAATCATTAAACAAAAGACTACACAACCCATGAACCATTAGGGGGGTAGTCTCCAAGGCATCTATAGTCCAATCATATCACAGTCCATCGTATATAATATCGTGACGTCCCTTCCACTCCCTCTTTCTTCACTGCTCGTCAGTTAAGTGCATTCCTTACATTCTTGGCTTAATCTGACGTTGTTGCTGTTTGTATAGCGGTTTCTTGTGCACGTTATTAGCATTATTGCCTTGGTATTGTTTCATATTCCCTGCGCAGCAGGCTCTTGCCCGAGCGCGTTCTCCCCCTCACAGTTTCTCCCGCTGTGTGCTCTGCGCGCGGTGAGATCCTGTCAGGCGCGTCTGGTCCGAGCGAAGCAGCTCCATCGAGCGCTCCCGCTGGTCTTTACGCGCGTTTGGGAATCCGGTCACTCCTTTAGTGTCCGCTTGATTCCCGACCAACCCTCGCCTAATTTTGACACCGCTACGCAGTGATTTCCCCACCCGGCCACGTTAGTGACCAGCGCCACCTGGTGGTGGTAATTGGTATTGCGCCTCAGTCTATTCTTATAACAGCTTCGGGGAAAGCCCAGCTGTTGGAGCACCAGCGAGGGGGCTGTCTTAAGGATTTTAAGGGCATTTGTTCTGTGCTCACACCCTCTGCTATCATGTCTTCTCCAGAAGACCATTTTTACTCCTCCTACCAGGAAGTGGAGGAGGAATGGCCCCCAACTTCTCCCTCCAGCAGTGGACCAAGCCCTCTCTCTGGCTATTTCTACGGCGCTGGCTCCTCTTAGGGATCAGGTTGATAAGCTGGCGAAAAGCATCCCTGGGGTGTTCAGTGACCCAGATCTGGTGGTGGCGGGTCCAAGTAGCTCCCAGATGGGGAATAAAAGGGCCGTTAAGCATAACGCGGGGCACTTGAAATGATTTGATAAACTTACGGAGACCTTCCTCAAGAGTGCGCGAACGCTAAAACATGCACCCTGCCGGGAGGAGGAGGGGCCCGGAGAAAATTGCGACACTGTCACCACTATTGTAGACCCCGACGTCGGGTTTCCCTTAGAGGGAGAGGGTGTATCGGAGGACGATTTCTCCTCCGATGAGGATAAGGACTCGGGGTGTCCCTGGCGTCCAGAGTCCCACTCCTCTCAGTCCCCGGTTGGGGACGGGGTCCACTCGGACATGTTCGAACCTACCCAAATTTACCATCCTAGGTCGGCAGAGTGGACACCTGACGCCAAAGTGGCAGAGTATGTGGTGGGGAAAATCCATCAACCCCTTGAAAGGGAGGTCAGGAATAGGATGAAGGGAGAATGCCCCAGGCCCTCACTGAAGGGGAAGGTGGCACACACGACTGAAATTGATGAGAAACTATGTACCTTTTTCTCCAAGTATATGAGGGATCCCAAGAAAGGAATTGATAGGTCTTGGACGTGGTAGGGCCCTTGACCCAAATTATTCAATTGACGGAGCGTTCCAAAGAGTCAGGATCCCCTTTGTCCACGGATATTGTGGCTGGTTGGGCGCACTACCCTAAACCCTAAAACACTACCCCTCCACTACCCAAAAACCAATGCACTACCCTAAACCCTAAAACACTACCCCCAGCACGACACCCTACACTACCCAAACATAACTGCACTACCCTAAACCCTAAAACACTACCACCAGCACAACTCCCCACACTACCCAAAAACCACTGCACTACCCTAAACCCTAAAACACTACCCCCAGCAGGACTCCCTACACTACCCAAACACCACTGCACTACACTAAACCCTAAATATACCCCCAGCATGACCTCCCACACTACACAAACACCACTGCACTACCCTAAACCCTAAAACACTACCCCCAGCATGACCCCTACACTACCCAAACACCACTGCACTACCCTAAACCCAAAAACACTAACCCCAGCATGACCCCCTACACTACCCAAACACCACTGCACTACCCTATACCCTAAAACACGACCCCCTACACTACACAAACACGACTGCACTGCCCGAAACCCTAAAACACTACCCACAGCATAACCCCCTTCACTACACAAACACCACTGCACTGCCCTAAACCCTAAAACACTACTTCAGCACTACCCCCTACACTACCCAAACACCACTGCACTAACATAAACCCTAAAACACCACCCCCAGCACAACCCCCTACACTACACAAACACCACTGCACTACCCTAAACCCTAAAACACTACCCCCAGCACGACTCCCTACACTACCCAAATACCACTGCACTACCCTAAACCCTAAATCTACCCCCAGCACGACCCCTACACTACCCAAACACCACTGCACTACCCTAAACCATAAAACACTACCCCCAGCATGACCCCCTACACTACACAAACACCACTGCACTACCCTAAACCCTAAAACACTACCACCAGCATGACCCCTACACTAATCAAACACCACTGCACTACCCTAAACCCTAAAACACTACCCCAGCACGACCCCTACACTACCCATACACCACTGCACTACCCTAAACCCTAAAACACTACCCCAACACAACCCCCTACACTACTGCACTACCCTAAACCCTAAAACTCTACCCCCAGCACGGACCCCTACACTACCCAAACACCACTGCACTACCCTAAACCCTAAAACACTACCCCCAGCACGACCCCCTACACCACCCAAACACCACTGCAATACCTAAACCCTAGAAAAGAAACCCCCACCACATGCCCAAAACCCCTTACCTCTCACTCCTCATGGTTCCTCTCTCCTCTTGGTACCTGCTTCACGTCATCTCTGAGGGGCGGTGCACGTCATTGTGAGGAAACGGAACAGCCTCTGTTTCCTTACAACGACATGGATCGTCTACATGTTTTTTAGAACGCATGGTCATTTACCATACATACCTTAACAACAAAATTCGTTGTAAAGTCATGTGTGGTAAATGACCATGCGTTCTAAAAAAATGCGTAGTAATGACTTTGTGATGTACAACGCATGCGGGGTAATGCATGCGTTGTAATGGTATCGAAAAGTAAAAAAGTCGTTGGAACAGCTGTTTACCGATCGAAGCTGGACCCTGTTCTTCAGTGAGACGTTTATTTGATTAATTAGGAGGAAGGAATGTGTTTTTTTTACCGAAAAGTGCATTCCCGGCTGTTTTATTGTGAAAGTGTCCGCGTGGCCTGGTTTCACTTCCGGTGAGAGAGTGGAAGAGTCTGTTTGGATCTAAAGGAGTTCTGTTGTTGGACGGGGCCGGCGCAACATGTCATCAGAAAACATAGCTAATGGAAAGCGTCCTCCCTGAAGTGTGGAGCAGTGCCATGAGAGGTCAACGAGTGTGCGTCCCACCGCAGTATGACCGTACCGCGTGACACATGTGCCGCCTCCAGGGTACGGGAGGCAGAAGCGGCATCGCAGGTCTTCTTGAAGACCGTTGTAGCACTAATTCTACATTTTGGTACTAGGGCATTTTAACTTCGCTGTTCCTGCCAGATACAAAGAGAAGATTCTGTGTTATTCAGTGCCCTCGTTACCTTTATTGTGGGTTGTGGTGCTTGTCACTTCGCTGCCCGCCGGTGCACACGACTGGGCACCCCACCTCGTGTGCCATCTGCAGGGCCTCTGCCCTCGGATCACTGGTTTCGGTTTCTGGAGTGGCAACATAAACAGTTGCTCCCAAAGGACTAGCCTGAACACTTAGGTGAATATCCCCTGCACCAGCATTCCACGGAAATTCTTTCCTAGCTCTCCCACGTCAACGAGCACTGCTCCGCTCGCAACACCGTATGACGTCATCGGAGCCATAAGAGGACCTCGACGGCGTGCTGATGTCAGTTCCACCCATTTTTTCCGTGCCACCGAGGCAAACAGGGGACCGAGACATTTTCATATGTATACATAGTATAATAAATATATATATATTCACTGAAAAAACCATAGGTTTCAGGCACGTTATAGTTAGAAATTAGCATTTAAAAACCTTAGAAATTCACTGAAAAAACCATAGGTTTCAGGCACGTTATAGTTACCCACAAAAAAGGTAACGAGGGCACTGAATAACACAGGATCGTCTCTTTGTATCTGGCAGGAACAACGAAGTTAAAATGCTCTAGTACCAAAATGTAGAATTAGTGCTACAACGGTCTTCAAGAGGACCTTCGATGCCGCTTCTGCCTCCCGTACCCTGGAGGCGGCACATGGGTCACGCAGTACGGTCATACTGCGGTGGGACGCACACTCGTTGACCTCTCATGGCACTGCTCCACACTTCAGGGAGGACGCTTTCCATTAGCTATGTTTTCTGATGACATGTCGCGCCGGCCCCGTCCAACAACAGAACTCCTTTAGATCCAAACAGACTCTTCCACTCTCTCACCGGAAGTGAAACCAGGCCACGCGGACACTTTCACAATACAACAGACGGGAATGCACTTTTCAGTAAAAAACCACATTCCTTCCTCCTAATTAATCAAATAAACGTCTCACTGAAGAACAGGGGCCGGCTTCGATCGGTAAACAGCCGTTACAACGACTTTTTACTTTGCGATACCATTACAACGCATGCATTACCACGCATGCGTTGTACATCACGAAGTCATTACTACGCATTTTTAGAACGCATGGTCATTTACCACGCATGCCTTTACAACAAATTTTGTTGTAAAGGTATGTATGGTAAATGACCATGCGTTCTAAAAACATGTAGACTATCCATGTCGTTGTAAGGAAACAGAGGCTGTTCCGTTTCCTCACAACAACGTGCACCGCCCCTCAGAGATGACATGAAGCAGGAACCACGAGGAGAAAGGAACCATGAGGAGTGAGAGGTAAGGGGGATTGGGCATGGTGCATGGGGTGGGGGTTTCTTTTCTAGGGTTTAGGGTAGTGCAGTGGTGTTTGGGTGGTGTAGGGGGTCGTGCTGGGGGTAGTGTTTTAGGGTTTAGGGTAGTGCAGTGGTGTTTGGGTAGTGTAGGGGGTCATGCTGGGGGTAGTGTTTTAGGGTTTAGGATAGTGCAGTAGTGTAGGGGGTCATGCTGGGGGTAGTGTTTTAGGGTTTAGGGTAGTGCAGTGGTGTACGGGTAGTGTAGGGGGTCGTGCTGGGGTAGTGTTTTAGGGTTTAGGGTAGTGCAGTGGTTTTTGAGTAGTGTAGGGGGTCATGCTGGGGTTAGTGTTTTATGGTTTAGGGTAGTGCAGTGGTGTATGGGTAGTGTAGGGGGTCGTGCTGGGGGTAGATTTAGGGTTTAGGGTAGTGCAGTGGTGTTTGGGTAGTGTAGGGAGTCGTGCTGGGGGTAGTGTTTTAGGGTTTAGGGTAGTGCAGTGGTGTTTGTGTAGTGTAGGGGGTTGTGCTGGGGTAGTGTTTTAGGGTTTATGTTAGTGCAGTGGTGTTTGGGTAGTGTAGGGGGTAGTGCTGGGGTAGTGTTTTAGGGTTTAGGGCAGTGCAGTGGTGTTTGTGTAGTGACGGGGGTCATGCTGTGGGATGTGTTTTAGGGTTTAGGGTAGTGCAGTCGTGTTTGTGTAGTGTAGGGGGTCGTGTTTTAGGGTATAGGGTAGTGCAGTGGTGTTTGGGTCGTGTAGGGGGTCATGCTGGGGTTAGTGTTTTAGGGTTTAGGGTAGTGCAGTGGTGTTTGGGTAGTGCAGGGGTCGTGCTGGGGTAGTGTTTTAGGGTTTAGGGTAGTGCAGTGGTGTTTGTGTAGTGTGGGAGGTCATGCTGGGGGTATATTTAGGGTTTAGTGTAGTGCAGTGGTGTTTAGGTAGTGTAGGGAGTCGTGCTGGGGATAGTGTTTTAGGGTTTAGGGTAGTGCAGTGGTGTTTGGGTAGTGCAGGGGTTGTGCTGGGGCTAGTGTTTTAGGGTTTAGGGTAGTGCAGTGGTGTTTGTGTAGTGTGGGAGGTCATGCTGGGGGTATATTTAGGGTTTAGTGTAGTGCAGTGGTGTTTGGGTAGTGTAGGGAGTCGTGCTGGGGATAGTTTTTTAGGGTTTAGGGTAGTGCAGTGGTGTTTGGGTAGTGTAGTGAGTCGTGCTGGTGGTAGTGTTTTAGGGTTTAGGGTAGTGCAGTTATGTTTGGGTAGTGTAGGGTGTCGTGCTGGGGGTAGTGTTTTAGGGTTTAGGGTAGTGCAGTGGTGTTTGGGTAGTGGAGGGGGTAGTGTTTTAGGGTTTAGGGTAGTGCGCCCAACCAGCCACAATATCCGTGGACAAAGGGGATCCTGACTCTTTGGAACGCTCCGTCAATTGAATAATTTGGGTCAAGGGCCCTACCGCGTCCAAGACCTATCAATTCCTTTCTTGGGATCCCTCATATACTTGGAGAAAAAGGTACATAGTTTCTCATCAATTTCAGGCATGTGTGCCACCTTCCCCTTCAGTGAGGGCCTGGGGCATTCTCCCCTCATCCTATTCCTGACCTCCCTTTCAAGGGGTTGATGGATTTTCCCCACCACATACTCTGCCACTTTGGCGTCAGGTGTCCACTCTGCCGACCTGGGATGGTAAATTTGGGTAGGCTCGAACATGTCCGACTGGACCCCGTCCCCAACCGGGGACTGAGAGGGTGGGACTCTGGACGCCAGGGACGCCCCGAGTCCTTATCCTCATCGGAGGAGAAATCGTCCTCCGATACACCCTCTCCCTCTAAGGGAAACCCGCCGTCGGGGTCTACAATAGTGGTGACAGTGTCGCAATTTTCTCCGGGCTCCTCCTCCTCCCGGCAGGGTGCATGTTTTAGCGTTCGCGCACTCTTGAGGAAGGTCTCCGTAAGTTTATCAAATCCTTCCAAGTGCCCCGCGTTATGCTTAACGGCCCTTTTATTCCCCATCTGGGAGCTACTTGGACCCGCCACCACCAGATCTGGGTCACTGAACACCCCAGGGATGCTTTTCGCCAGCTTATCAACCTGATCCCTAAGAGGAGCCAGCGCCCTAGAAATAGCCAGAGAGAGGGCTTGGTCCACTGCTGGAGGGAGAAGTTGGGGGGCCATTCCTCCTCCACTTCCTGGTAGGAGAAGTAAAAATGGTCTTCTGGAGAAGACATGATAGCAGAGGGTGTGAGCACAGAACAAATGCCCTTAAAATCCTTAAGACAGCCCCCTTGCCGGTGCTCCAACAGCTGGGCTTTCCCCGAAGCTGTTATAAGAATAGACTGAGGCGCAATACCAATTACCACCACCAGGTGGTGCTGGTCACTAACGTGGCCATGTGGGGAAATCACCGCGTAGCGGTGTCAAAATTAGGCGATGGTTGGTCGGGAATCAAGCGGACACTAAAGGAGTGACCGGATTCCCAAACGCGCGTAAAGACCACCGGGAGCGCTCGACGGAGCTGCCTCGCTCGGACCAGACGCGCCTAACAGGATCTCACCACGCGCAGAGCACACAGCGGGAGAAACTGCGAGATGGAGAACGCGCTCGGGCAACAGCCTGCTGCGCAGGGAATATGCAACAATACCAAGGCAATAATGCTAATAACGTGCACAAGAAACCGCTATACAAACAGCAACAACGTCAGATTAAGCCAAGAATGTAAGGAATGCACTTAACTGACGAGCAGTGAAGAAAGAGGAAGCGGAAGGGACGTCACAATATTATATACGATGGACTGTGATATGATTGGACTATAGTTGCCTTGGAGACTAACCCCCTAATGGTTCATGGGTTGTGTAGTCTTTTGTTTAATGATTGTTGTGTTACGTTTTCTTTGAACTGCTATGCAAATAAAGTGAGGAAAGATATGGATAATCCTCGCCTCCGTCCTGCCATAGAATTCATTAAACTTTATTTGATCTGATTTAGAAACATAGATCATAAAAGTGTACATAAAAACAGAAAATCCTCTTTCCTAATACAATACAGTGAGAATTAATTAAAACCAGTAGGTAAAAACGGGTGTTAGAAAGCCCGGTTCAGAGCAACTTCAGGTTAACAGAATCGTAAAGTTCAATGTTTCGCAAGATCAATCTCATGTACTTCGTGCAAAATATGCAATAAGGGGTCCAAGTAAGATGTAACGCTCCAATACCTGACCAGTTTGCACTATATAAAACTGCAGAAAAACTAAAAATAAAAGGTGTTTTGCACAGTTCTGTCATTGGGCTATATGTGGGCTACATCTGGGTGATATTTGTGCTACATTTGGGCTCTTTTTTCTCTGGTGGCCATCTTGGGAGACTTATTTGTTATGAAGTTTCCTAATTTCATCATTTACTGCAGTCTCCTCAGTAGGAAATGCTTTCAGTTTTTTACTGTGATTCCATCAAGAAGGCATTCAGATGTGTCACACATTTGCAATAAATTCAGAATGTTAGCACTCTAGTTGTTCATTAGATCACTGTAGTAAAGCTACTGCTCACCAGGGAGTTAACTGGAAGTCTACTGCTGGTATTGAAAGTGATTGTTTCAGTCTGCATGTCAGAATTTTCTAATGAAATAGAAGAGGATTTGAGATCTCACTTAAAACATGCCCTAAATTTTCTTTCTGCAGCACTAACCATAATTTCTATGGCAAAATGAACCACCTCATTTTGTTCCTTTTTAAATTAAATGTTTTAAGTGTTACCAGTTTATTCCAATCAAGATGGCTTCAGGTGTGTCATACTTTTGTCATAAGTAAGACTGTTAGCGCTCTAGTTGTTCTTTAGAACACTCTGGGAAGCTGCAGTAGAACACAAAGGCATCAACTGACAGGCTGCTCCTGTTGAAATATAACAGGAAGATATTTGAGATCTCACTTAAAACATGTCCTAATTTTTCTTTCTACAGCACTAACCATAATTTCTATGACAAAATGAACGCCCTCATTTTGTTCCTTTTTAAATTAGCAATACGTAACTGAACGTAAGTACA
>CAWUFW010024211.1:0-64010 GCA_963921515.1 Calotriton arnoldi
CACATGGCACAGGCAGCACGCACACCAAGGAGATGGGACAACTGCAATACGTTTGCTGGCACACAACCATCACTCACTCATAACGATGCGTCCAATGCCATGTCCAGTAATCACAACAGACAGCAAATATGCAGGCCATGTCAAAAATGCACACACCTCAAACCATGCACTGTCATGCTGCCACAACACATGTCACGTTCGGCACCCATGGCTCACAGCATGTACCCCAAAAGCATATTCCCTCCCAAATGCGAATCTGGGGCATGGCCCCCATGTTGCCATATGCGTTCCTAAGCGTTCCATTTGAACCCCAAAAGCATATTCCCTCCCAAATGCGAATCTGGGGCATGGCCCCCATGTTGCCATATGCGTTCCTAAGCGTTCCATTTGAACCCCAAAAGCATATTCCCTCCCAAATGCGAATCTGGGGCATGGCCCCCATGTTGCCATATGCGTTCCTAAGCGTTCCATTTGAACCCCAAAAGCATATCCCCTCCCAAATGCGAATCTGGGGCATGGCCCCCATGTTGCCATATGCGTTCCTAAGCGTTCCATTTGAACCCCAAAAGCAAAGTACAAACCAGACCCAGGATGGGCCAGGAGCCCGCATACACCAGAGTCACAATAAGTAGGGGCACAGCAACACACCCATCGGCATGGCCAATCCGTCCCATGCCACATGTGCACAGCACACAGTCCCATTGCCAAGCACACACAACTACAAATGCTACAGCCACACACACGCCTCCGGGAAACCCATGTACGAGATTGCACGAACTGTTAATGTCAGACGACAAATACATACTTCGCCAGGTGCAACACAATAACAAATCTCATTCTCTCCACAGGTGACGAACTGCTGGATGCTGGGGATGGAGCCAGCAGCCAGCACAGCCAGCCTACAAGCCCCCAACGAGGACACACGGATCTGGAGGATCTGTCCTCCTCTTCGGACACGGACCACCAAGCAGGCCCATCTGGTGTGGCAGGGCCCAGCCGCTCCCCAGGACCCCTCCTACCCACCAACCCATCATCCAGGGCTGCTGAACATTCCCAGCCCCCTGCTGCCACTGTCGTTGCGGCCACACCCACGGTCATTGTGGCCACTACCACTGCCGCAACCGCCACCATCGCCGCACCGACCACCACCGCCGCCACCACCACCACGTCTTCGCTGGCACCAGCCCCAGCGCAGGTGGTGGCCCGGCCGACTGGATCCACCCTGGGAGCCACAGCGAGGACCGTGGTGAGCAATGTGGCTAGTGGGCAGGCCGGTGGCAGCAGGACTGGGAGGAAGAGCAGGGTCAGGGAAATGCCAGCCTCCCCTGGGAGCCATGCCCTGCCTCAAATGGCCAGAGTCCTTGGGGCCTATGAAGAGGCCCAAGGACAATGGGTCCGGTCTGCTTCAGACACGCGTGAGGTGCTGGGGGTGCTGAGGTCCATGGACGCCCGTATGGGCCAACTCGTGGACCTCATGGGCCCAGCTGGTGGTGGCGGTGAGGTCACTGCCAGGGACAGCAGCTCCCCTCCGCCACCACCTGCCGGGGCGCAGGGTGGAGCAGCAGTGTCCAGTTCCCCTGCGTCCACAGCCAGTGAGCACACCTCAACCACCAGCATGTCGCAAGCAGGCACCCCCTCGCAAACGTGGAAGGGGCCGTCCGAAGTGGAAACAGATCTCCCGGGAGGACTTCGCACGCTCCAAACGCAAGTGAGGCAGCCAGCCAGCCTCCACCAGCCAGCCTCCGCCAGCCTTCCTTGACCAGCCACTGCATTGACTTGGACTACGATCCCACTCCACACAGCCATCTGGATGGCATGTGTGTGTTGGACTATGGACATAGAACCAGTGGGTACACCCTGAGCATCACGCAGCCATGACCGACAGCTCATTGTCACTGCACGCACCACTTTTGTCATCCCCTTACACACAATCACATGTCACAGTTTGTAATAAATGCACCTTTTTCACTAACTGCTGTTTGTGCCCTGTGTTTTATTTGTACGGAATACAACGGCCACCTTGGGCGGAAAGGCACCTGATGCGTGGCATGGCAATTGAATCCGGAGGGCCTGTAGGGACCTAGGGGTGGGAGACAGAACAGGAGCACATTCAATGAGTGTGTCACACACCCATCACACAGTACATGTCAACAACTACAAGCAATGTACACACATCGCACAGAGCAATAGGGCACAATGCCACAGCCACCAACAGTGGCATACTACCCTGGCCATGGAGCGTTGACACACAGCACGCAGTGAACAAACGGCCACCCTGACACAGCACACACACACCTGCACAGATACAGCCACATCAGCCGTCGTACATGGACACTCACCGTCAAGTGAAGTAGCGGGCGATGAGCTGCTGCCGCACATTACCAGCTTCCTCCTCTCCGCTGTCCTCCTCACTCGAGCTGTCCTGGTCTGCGGGCTGGGGCCCTGGTTGATCTCCGTCATCCACGATGAGGGGATCTGCTTCCGAATGGCCAGATTGTGCAGCATGCAGCACGCCACCACTATCCGGCACACCTTCTGTGGGGAGTACGCCAGCGCACCCTCGGTGCGGTCCAGGCACCTGAACCTGGACTTGAGGAGGCCAAAGGTACGCTCGACCACACGTCTGGTCCTCCCATGTGCCTCATTGTAGCGATCGTCTGCTGGGGTGCGAGGATTCCTCAATGGACTGAGCAGCCATGCCCCATTCGGGTACGCAGAGTCACCTGGGTGTGAGGGACACAGAGAACCGTTGCAATTCCAACTGGACAGGGGACAGCATCGCACAACCAGCACGCTACACCACTCCACATACTCACCGACAATACAGGCACGATCCTGTTGCATATTGGACATCAGTCGTGGCAAGATGCTGTTGCGCATTATGTGTGCGTCATGGGCCGAGCCTGGGAACTTTGCACACACGTGGGTGATCACCATGTCCGCAAGGCACACCACTTGCACATTCAGGGAGTGCGTGTGCTTCCTGTTGCGGTACAGGTGCTCAGTGGCCTGTGGTGGAACAAGGCCGACATGTGTGCAGTCAATGGCTCCAACGACGTGTGGGATTCTGCCAAGGGCATAGAATGCACCCTTCACTGCCGCCAATTCACGAGCCCTGGGGAAGCGGATGTACCTGTTTCGGTACAGCATCATGGCTGCCAGTACATCCCTCAGCACCTTGCTGAACATGGGCTGGGACATCCCTCCTCCAATGCCCACTGTGTGCTGGAATGACCCAGTGGCGAAGAAATGCATGGCGGCCATCACCTTAGCCGTGGGGGTGACAGCAGTCGGATACACCCTGCGGGGACGGAGATGGGGTTCTAACATGGCACACAGTCGATGCAGGGTTGGCCTGTCCAGCCGAAACTTCCTAATAACCTCTGTATCGTCCATGTCCGCCAGCAATTGGTATGGGCGGTCAATGTTCGGTCTCCGCCTAGGGACAATGGCAGAGGACACATGTCAAAGCAACACGACACATAGCAATTTCGCATACACATCACTGACATGACTGAGCAAGCACATGAGCCACAGCCCAGCTGTCAAGCTGGGACGGCACGGCCACAATACACTTACACAGGTCTCCCAACAATGGCAATGGCTAGTGATACAAACCACTGCCATGTGCATGCACATGGGGATCTAGGCCCCAATGACTTGCGGGGCGTGCTGATGGGGACTGACTGCATATCCGTCAAGCGGCAACGCCACGGCAACATGAATGTCTGCTGAGCATGGAACTGCTTCCGCGGCTGGATGAGTATGGCACACGACGACGACGATGTGGGCACAGGCTGAGCGGCCAAAACAAGTGGGACCTGTGGCACGAGGGGACATGAGACAGTAGTAGGTGTCAGCACTGCACCCTATGTACAGCACTGTACGGATCACACCTCCCGAAACATTGACAGGTGTCCACATTGACAGCCCCATGCCAAGACGGCTGTGTGCTTGCAGTCACACGTCACAGGTGAGAGGTTACATTGCACGTGCCAGGTGGCAGACGTACATAGTGGGAGCTGGCATGTGTGTGCATGTGTCTCCTGTTCAGGATCCACCAGATGGGCGCTGACTCTGTACTGACCATTGGACACAGCATGTTCCGTGGAAGGCTTGTGTGTGTGGGATGGTGGCACTGGATGTGCCTCCGTTGGGTGGGGGGCCATGCACAGGGCGGGTACGTCGATGATTGCGCATTGTTGGTCACGGTGGGTGCACCAACTAGGATGTGTTGCCCTGTGTTCAATTCCTATGTCCGCATGATGATGGACTGTAGATGTGGGCAGACTACACATTGGTCGATGTGCTGTCTATATGCATGTGCCTTCACACCAGGCACAGCTGCCCCTGCACATGTGACCCCTGCTGGACTCGCTGCTGGGTCTGTGGAGCTGATTCACCTTCTGCGCGTGGGGCGGACAGCTCTCCTCACTTCCCTCATTGCGCATGTCATGACTTTGCCGCAGGTGACATGGATCATGGAGGGCCCACATGTACGCGTGGGTAGGCTACACATGATTGTACACTGGTCGCCACCCCCAGTCAGTGTTTCGAATGGGAAGGTTGTCGTGCTGGTGGTATGTTCGATGTGGCGGATGGGCGGGCCTAGGTGCGGGCTTACATTCCGGACATGGGGGGTAGTTGGATTGGCGACTAGTTGCAGTACACACGGGACACGTCTCTTCCTTTCCACATCTGGGTCATCCCTTGTACTAACTGACAGTGATACAGTCATCTTCGCCCCAGCCCTCATGTCCTCCCCTCGCTCCCCCAATATGCATGCTCACCTGCGAGGCTAGCGCTTGCACAGGCAGCCCCAAGCTCGCACCAGAGAGGGCAAGGAGTGTATGTGTGGGTCCAGTTGCACGAGTGGGCTGTCTCAGGGTATGATGTGTTGCGGGACGCCGTCCACCTGCGTGGTGCCCCAAATGGAGACCCGGCCTGCATGGACTATGCATCACAGTCTTCGCCTTCCGGATCCGCCACCTGCGACACCCAGTGGCTGTGGCTGCCCTTGCGGCCATGCCGCGTCCGTCTGTGACTGATGGCCCACACATTCACTCTTTGGCCTCTCTGGGGAGGGCTCGGGGGTGGTGGCGCACGCGCTTGCACTTAGTCGCAATGGCATGTGGCGTGGTTGGTATGATGGGCAATGGATGGGATGGTGCGAGCCACCTCCCGTGACGTCAGTGCTGCTCGTGCTGTGGTGCGTCCCCTACATTTCCATTTGACTTGTGCCATGCTAAACGTTGAGGTTCTATTGCCTGCGTGATATGACCAGGAGGAGCGCGAGGAGACCTCTCACACACCATGCTCCACTGCCATCCCGTGCCCTGTATCGCCTGTGCGGATTGACTATGTTGGGGTTACACCTGGTCGACTGGGGCTGTGTGTGCCTTGTCAAGGGGCATGGCGGGCGCACAACAGGATCCAGCTTGTCCACAGAGGGTGGGCTGAGGTGCGCCTGGTACCACTTTGTACGTGTGCCCGGCTGCTGTGCACACACGTGTTCACTCCCCCGACAGGTGTCCTCTCACAATGCCCAGGGAAGCGGTGGTGTACTGTTCATGACCCCTCCCAACACGGCGTGCTCCAACTTGGCATGTGCGCATCTACCCGTCGCACCCACCCACCTGAGCACTGCGTCCATACGATTTCACACGACACATGTGTGTCTTCCACAGTAGTGCTACTCATTTGCGTTGACATCCAATACCAGTGGACTACATGGTCATGTCACGACTGCCGTGTACTTCACATACTCTCATCCTCTCTCATTCGTACTTGTGAAATGAGTCAGCGGAGACAGTTTTGGTTTCAAACATTATATTGAGTCTTCTGTCCTCTGTGATGCAGTATAGTGGACACTACTGGCAGCGGAATACATGTTGAGGATATACTGAGCATGATTGCAAATGGGATAGGGTGTGGGGTTACATGTGATTGGCTGTTGCATGTGGGATGTGGGCTTCAGAGTGACATCTGCTTGGCCAAGGCTGTGCTAATGTACATTTACGTATTGCTGCGGAGCTGCGGACTTTGACACAGACGGTATACATGTAGCCTACCAGACCGCTTGGCATCATGGGCACAGTCCATCTCAGTTCCATGTGACAGGTTTGCTGCGGTTGTTCCTCATGCACGCGTGCATGTGAGATGACATCAGGGCATGTGCTTGCGTGCATGCAGCGGCGTGCCACTTGTTGTTGCACTGTGGTGGTTACTGGACATGTCACAGTCACTGGGGTCGTGTTGTTGTTGTATGCACTTGTCGTCCATGCAAATGCAAAGGTCCTGGTATGGGATTCCCGGGGCGGGGGTGGGAGGGGTGCAGCACCCACAGACTCCAGGCGACCTATTCATGTCCACTGAGCGGTGTGTGTGTCCATGTGCGCTGGATCCATGTCGTGTCCTGGTTGTTCGTGCAGTTCCGTCCATGTGGGTGCGATACACAGAGCCCATGCCACTGCCTCCCACGATGCATGCGGTGTTCCTGGATGTGATGGGGAACAGTGTGCATGTCCCGGTCATATCCGATGTCATGGCGATGTCGTTGATGGTGTGGTTACAGTTGCCGGTCGTTTGGTATGGCTGTTGTGGTGGTGACTGGCCAGTCCGTACGGAAGCTAAGCATGGGTGCGGGGTTGGACATCATAGGTCACTCGGGAACCTGCGTTGTGGTCCGACGAATTTACAGGTTGTCAGGTATGCGATGCCGTCCAGCAGGGCTTCCATGTCATTGGTGGTGTACATGTTTGCCAGCCAATGTAGCGGATGGTGGCTGTCAAGGTGTTGTTCGTAAGTTGTCCCTTGGAGGACCATGATGGGGCATGCTGGGTGACATTCGATGTAGCTGTTCTCGATGATCCGTCGTGTGGAGGCACAGTGGTCCCATTTCAGTGCGGGTGCGATGTTGGCCACATACGCCATGCCCCCATAGGCAGAGCAGGCCCTGTCGTGTGCGTCCAGAGGGAGGAGTAGTGGTAGCAGGTCCGCCTTCAGACATGCCGGGTTGGAGAGGCATATCTCCACGGGATGCTGGTAGGGACACCTCCGACAGTAGAAGACGGGCATGACGCAGCTGAACAATGTGATGCGGTAAGTCAGTCGGTAACTTACGTTCAGCAGGGACAGGAGATCGCATCCCAATGTATGAAACAGGTTGGTTTTGTACAGCTTGAGCTGTTCGGCGTAGTTGGGTAGGTGTGTTGCGGTTGCCATTTCGCAGCGGTGCGTTGTGGTGGCGTGCTCCGGCTGTGTGTGCAGTCTGCAATGTGCACGCTCCGAGGTTGCTGTGAGCTCTGTGTAGTCGTAGGGAGACAGGACTTGTGTTCTGTTGGCTTGTTTGGAGGACACGGGCCCTCTTCCCACATGCTTCTCAGACAGTTCAAGGTCAGTGATGTGTGACTCCTTCCAATTAACTTGCATGTGGCCGACATGGGGAGTGTTTTCTTCTTTCTTCCCCGTCCGTTGTGTGCTTCTGTGATATGCGCTATCTGCCCTGTGGTCGGTCTCCTCGACATGCCTGTGTTGGTCTATTCTTGGACAATGGCTGTATTCACCGGCTTCTGTCGTAGGGATGTGGTTTCGGAGTTGGAATGGAAGGTCATTCAGTGCTGTCTGCTCTCCCTTGTGTGGGCGGCAGGCTGCCTTTCCGCTCTGCGTTGGGCCTTGTGTGTGAATGTTATTCTTGGGCCACCTGTTGTCGGTCCCCGGGCTCTTTGGTGTTCCGTTTTATATGTCTTGTTCATATGTGCAGGGTGGTATGGGTGTTTCAGTGTGGTACTGGCGTTCCTCTTCCCGAAGGGGCCCTGCTTCTCCTAGTTGGTGTTGCCGCCGCTGTGTGCTACGCCATGTTTGTTACACTCTGGTGTGTCCTGCTGTTGCGTGTCTTCACTGACATGTGTGCGTCGGTTGTGTGGCGTTGGGTGTTGTCCGTGAATTGGGCGTTGGGGACATGTCTGTGGCAGGCCTGTCACGTGTCATGTGCGTTCGGGGTGGGGCTGATGTGTGTGCTGCTTGGTTATGTCCCTGTGTCTGTGTGCGACGCATGCATGGCGCTGCGGTTGGCCTCTGCGTTGTGCGCATGTGTGGCGGCGTCATCGGCGCTTTGGGGCCGTGACGGGGTGGTTGGTTCCTAGTCCCAGGTGGTGTGTACACATGTGTTACGCGATGTTACGATTTGGCCTGTGTGTCATATGTGGATGCAATGGTGGATGTGTAGTGTACACGCGCTGGTGGGGGTTGTCCGCTTTTTCCGCCCTTGCACTGTGTGCGCTGTTTGCGTGCACTTGTTGTGTGTGTGCCTACCTGCGTCTCCGCGGTACGTTGCGTCCTTGGTGGTGCATCAGCAGGAGCATGGGGAGGGCCTGCAGTGCTGGATTCATGCTCGGGAGCCGCTTCTTCGTTGTCCGTGCTCGGCATCCGTGTTACCGCTTCGGTTTGTCGTACGGTATCTCTTGGCCGTGGGAGCCGTTTGTTTGCGGCATCGTAATTTATGCGCCGGGCGGGACGTGTTTCGTCGGACGGTGTGTGTCAGTTGTGCTGCTCCGCTACGTGAACGGGCGCACTTTGATGGCGGACGGTGTTGCTGGCTTGCCGGCGGTGTTTGGCCTACTTTTCGCATCGTAATTGGGCGGGCATGTGGACTGCTGCGTGCCGGCGGTAACTGGTGGTTTTTGCATCCGCCAGCACGGCGGTGGTGCTTCCGCCCGCCATCGTAATGGGCCCCTATATTACTTACCTTCAACTCGATATTCTTGACAAAGATATTCTGACAGTCGATATTTTTGTATTACGATATTTTGCACTCGATATTAGTGCAAGTCGACATTTCCAACTCGATATTATGTCTGTTTACCGTCTAGTTTATCAGGGGGTGGTAGATCCAGTGTAGGGGTGACATTTTCATGTTCCACTAATAGAGGGGAGTCGTTTGTGTTGTTTGTAGACACCTCTCCTGAGTGGCCATGATCCGCATGTTTTCCTTTGGTTCGGCCCAGTTTGTGGCCGTGGAACCCCCTGTAGGGATTGTTGGTTAGGAGGCAGGGGGAACCCACTTAATGAGTATATGGAAGTGTTACGATTCATCCCCTTTTTCTCCACTGTGGCTGTGTGGATACCCCTGTGTTGACAGGTGGGGGCCTCCGGACCCGGTATCTGTGGTATATGTGAACTCCTCAGTCAAGGGCTATGGGCCAATAATCACTCCCCTTCAGCCGTTCTGTGGAATCGGTGGGTGTCTACTTATAGACTGCATATTGCTGTAATCCCATATGTAGGAGTACGACTGCTGAGTTATAGTATGCCCCTTGTGCGGATAACGGTTGCTATACATTTTGTGTTTGGGCAGTTATATCAGCTATTAGGCAGCATTCAGCGTCTTTTCTGCTGACTCAGTGCCCTCCCCTAGAGGAAAATGGCGGGCTTCAGCCGTAAATGCCCAATGCCGTCAGTCCTCCCCAGAATCTTATTGTCCGCAATGGGGTCCAGTAGCTTCGCCTATGGGGAATGGCCTAGGGTATTTTTTGTGTTGGTTCCCCTTTCCCCTCTGTCTCTGCTGCAATAAGGCCTATATCTCTTCCCCCTTCTTCTGCAGCATTAGTCCAGGGGGCTGCCTGCTAGTACTATGAGCAGCCCAAGGATGACCGCCGGTGGTCCTGCCTAATCAGCCCCGGGTATCCCACCGCGTTCAGACTCACCTCGTGTGTCTCTGGGTTTCTGTCGGCAGCCACCGAGACCAGGAGCATACGCTGTTGCGTGACTGAGACGTGCCGGGATGAAGAATCCTCACCAGTTTGGTTTTCGTTTCTTTCCGTCCGGCCTCCAGGCCTGGCGTCCGAGGGAAACCGATCTACGCATGGGTCCCCCAGCAGGCAGGCCTCCGGCTTTCAGGTCACACTGCCACCCAGTCACAGGAACTGGGACGCCTCTGTCTTCTCTCCCATCTCAGCGCAGCATGGGCCATCTCCAGTCCGGCCTCCACTCTGCTCTTGCCGGCGCCCGGGAAGAGCTCCGGCCAGTATCGCTGTGTGCCACTGCGGGGTTCGCGCTCAGGCCTCACCTCCGGTGTGCTCTATGCAGGGCTCACACCATCGATCAACCACACAACGGCCGCTGTCAGGAGTCAGCTCCACTCTGCGAAAGCAACCGGTCTTCCGCTGATCTGCTCGACTCCGGAGTAGGCCCGGCCTTGCTCAGCATCAGCAAGAGGCCACCTCTTCCCCTTTCCGGCATACACCGCTCCGATCAGATCCTGCGGGGGCCGGAACCCAGCCCTCTCAGCAATGGCAGGGCACTCTGCCGGGATGCCACTGTGTTGGAGTCACAGTTGCTTGGCAGTATTTTGGTGGATGGCTGCTTAAAGACGGGGGGATTCAGTGAGTTTTGTGGCCCCGGCGCGGGAGCTGCACATTTATGCATCCGTCATCTTTCGCAGCAGGCCATGCCCCCCTCCTTGATGACTTTTGATATCAGATCTTTTGAGGTTTAAGTAGAATATTGGGCCTGAGTGTTCAACCTGATAACCGCTTTAGCTCTGTTTGGATTCTCGAGACAGATCAAAACATTTACTTGGGCGGGTCAATGTTTTATCTACATAGCCAAGGCAGTAGGACGTTCTTTGGTATTACAAGGTTGAAAGTCAATAGAATCTCTTACTATGGATCATTGGATTAGTAAAATGACCAGGATTTGAATTATTGAATATTTGTATGCTTTGAGGAATAAGAGCTTAACTAGATGTTATGCAATCTGGAGAGTTTTTGATTGTGATGAATACTATGCACTTTAGATTTCAACCAATTAATTATTTCTGTGGGACATGCTGTGTCATTATTTTTCTTTCTTCATGAAGTCAATGTGGGGGTGAGAAGGGTAAGGAAATCTCCAAATGTTAATGAATTTTTTCAAGAGAATGATTTTCTAGACACTCCTTTTTCTATAGTACAAGCACATTGCACTTTATCAAAATAATTTTTAAAGGTAATTTTATAGCTGAATGGGAGGTTTAGTTAAGGTAGATTATACCTCAATTATATTTACAATATTACCTGTCGATATGGAGGGTTTAAGGTCCAATGTGTACATCATGAGCACTTTTCTATCATCTAATAGTATATTAGCAATAGTATATTAGCAATAGTGATGAATGATTTTAACCCAAGTTAGTAGCACAATTGCACGCCAACACTTTGGTAAGCAGTGGATTGATGAATCTAGGATGCTAATTGCTTTGATTGTCAAACGCAACATCAAATTGTGCTGCTGGCACAGCAAACGTACCAGCCCTTTCAAGGTTGAGGTCACAGCTTTCATAGACAACGCTCAGTTCAGTGCCCACAACTCCAGCTAGCACAACTTCAAAATAGCTTTAGTGTGTCAATTGCGGCACACAGTCATCCTGTCTGAGAGAGGATCCGCCATTTCCTTCAGGGGTGGCAAGACATTACGACAGACAGATTAGTCCTCCAAATTGTCCAACGTGGCTATGCCCTCCTATTTCTTTCTACCCCACCTCACCTTCCGTGGCCATCAAGGTGGCTGATGGATAACCACATGTCCGTTTTGCAGCAGGAAGTGCAGACATTTTGGGCAAATGGGGCCGTAGAGAGGGTTCTGGCATTAAAAGCAGGAAATGGTTGTTATTCTTCTACTTCCTTGTGTTGAAAAAGTGCGGATGGCTCCATCCTAGTTTAGATCCCCACCCTCTCAATGCCTTCCTACAACAGGACAAATTCAAGATGCTCACGCAAGCCCAGGTTCTATCTGCCCTGGATCTTGGAGACTGGATGTTGTTGTTGGACTTGCAGGACTCATATTTCCATATCCCTGTCCTGCAGGCCCACTAGTGCCAACTGCGGTTTACAGTGGACCAAAAGCATTTCCAGTTTGCGGTGCTTCCTTTTGGCCTCATCAGTGCCCCTCAGGTGTTCACAAACTTGGTGGGGGTTGCAGCACTCCTATGGAGGTTGGGGGTTCCAGTCTTCCCCTACCTCGATGACTGGCTTTTGAAGACGGGCTTACCCCAGGCATTCATAGATGACCTCAATACAATGACAAACCTACTGACATCTCTATCAGTGTGCTGAAGTCACACCTCACTCCTTCACAGACGCTCCCATTCATCTGAGCCATAGTGTAAATAAACAGTGTGGTTTTGTGCCTTTCCCCTGTAGCGGAGAGTCCAAGGCATTCAAGCTATGATCCTGATGTTTCAGCTTCGGTTCTGGATCTCAGTGAAGAGGGCTTTGAGACTCCTGGTAGTATTGGCCTTCTACATTCTGCTGGTCTTTTTGCCACTGCCAATAGCATGCAATGTCAATGCATTTGTCCGCTGGTCTTTCCAAGAAGACTCTTTCAAAGATGCATTTCACCTAGGGTGGAGCTCCGGACTCCTGTATGCCTTTCCGCCCCTGTCTCTTCTGGCTCGATTTCTTAAAAAGATCAGGAACAGCCAATCCCAAGTTATTCTAGTTGCTCCATTCGGACTAGGAGAGTGTGGTACCTGGAACTTCCGAGCATGAGCATCTGTTGTCTGATAAAGATGCTGCTTTTGGAGGAACTTCTGTCACAACAGCAGGGTGCAGTTTTGCACCCGGTCATGCATAACCTAAACCTCTATGCATTCAGATTGAACAGCAGCAGTTGATTCCATTTGATCTCTTTCCGAAGGTCGTTGATGTTATCTTGGCAGCTAGGCACCCTTCCACAAAGTCAGTGTATGCCAGGTGTTGGTAGAGGTTTGTGGCAGCCACCAGGTGGATCCATTACAGGCCACATTGTTGGACGTTTTGTTGTTTGTTTTATCTTTGGTACAGCAAAGACTTTCACTGGTCCCTGTTAAAGGCTACTTGTCGTCTCTATTGTTTTTGCAGTTGCCAGATCAGCCTTTTTTGTTCAAATAAGCTGTTGAGATGAGGTTTGTTAAAGGTTTACAACATATGTTAACTCCAAAGCCCCTTGTAATGCCACAGTGGGACTTGAATCTGTGTTGAGCATGTCAATTTTTGCATTGCCTCCCCCAAGTTTGTTCCTTCCATTGCTGAACCCGTTTTATTTGGCGTTAGAACTCTGTGCACTTTTTCCTGGCTAACCAGTGGTAAAGTGCTTGTGCTCTCTCCTTAAAACATTGGTACATTTAATTTACTTGCAAGTCCCTAGTATGTGGTACTACATGTACCCATGGCCTGTAAATTAAATGCTACTAGTGGGCTGCAGCACTCATTGTGCCACTCACTAAAGCAGCACTTTGAAAACATGTCTGAGGCCTACCACTGAAGCCTGTGGTGCATTTTTAAACTGCCATTTCGACCTGGCGAAATAAACCTTTTGTCAGGCCTAAATCATCTTCCTTTTTAATACTTGTAAGTCACCCCTAAGGTAGGCCTTAAGGCTCATAGGGCAGGGTGTATTGTATATAAAATTAAGTAGGCCATGTGTACTTAAGTTTTACATGTCCTGGCAGTGAAAAACTTCAAAAGTCGTTTTTCACTGTTGTAAGGCCTATCTCTCCCATTGAGACCGGGTTACCTTATTACATTTATTAAGTGATATTAGATTGTGAGCAGATAGAGATATGCTGTTTACACTCAAATTAATTGTAATTTTAAATCCTGTTTAATGGTACAGTCGGATTTTAAGTCATAATACTGAAAATTCCACCTTAAGAACGTTGGCATTTTCTTGTCCCATCCATTTGTGCCTTCTGCCAGTGCCCTGGGTCACATGGCTGTGAATGGCTCTGCTGCTGGAATTTGGGTATTGCTTCTAGACAGGTTCAAAAAGGGGGCTTAGCTGAGGACAGGAAGGGCCATCCTGGCAGTATGATTGGGGCGGAGTTGTACCCAGCCTCAATTTCACTTTAAAGGGATTTGCCCCCTGCATGCACAAAGGAGCATGACACATGGCCTGCCCTGCCTTTTGTCACCCTGAGACAGTTTGGAACCTTGACAGGGGAAGAACCTTCCAGAAACAGATGTGGAAGTAGGACAAGGAGACTCCCACACAAAGCTGGCACAAGGTGTAAATATTGGGCCTCCAGAGCTACTGATCAAAACACTCCTAGACCTGTGGAAATTACAGAAGAAGAACTGTCCTGCTGCTTGAAGGCCTGCCTTGCTGTCTGAGAAGGAAGACTGGACCTGCTTGCCTTCATCCCAGGCTAACCAGAGTGACTCCAAGGATCAGTTGACTGACCTTCTGTGTGAGCTACAGAAACACAACAAAGTTAAGAGGCCTTCTTGCAACTGCCCAGCTGACCTACTGCAACTGGACCTGCCAGGACCTGCCTGAACCCTGCTGGCCTCTGCTGGAGTGAGTTCCTGAACCCCAAAAGGTTCCTCCCCAGGTCTGGGATCCTTGGCTGGCATCAGAGTGTACTCCTCCTCTAGAAAAGGTGAAAATCCTGAAGTTTGGGCTCTTTGCGACCGTGAACAAGCTCGGTTGCACCAAGACTCTGTCACCCACAATGACTGCCAAAGCAAAGTTCCAGTGAGACCTGCTCTTCGTGTCAACAGCAACCACCAGCGACGACCGGCAGGGCAAAGTTCTGGTAAGATCTGTACTTCGTATTGACCGTCAGTGGTGACCAGCAACACTAGACCCGCAATTTATGCTATAGCAATCGCCTGTGACGACTGTCAAGGCAAAGCAACAGCCGTCTGCAACGCTTGACTGGCTCTTCACGCTACAACAACGCTTGGCCGAGACGCTCAACCTGGTCTTCACGCCACAGCGACTATCATCCACAATGCTTCAATCTGTTCCTTGCAGCCTCCTCCAACACAAACTCTTCGCTCCGGCTTTTGAAGGTAACTCTTCAACAGGACTAACCTGATCCCTTAAATCCGTCCCGTGGTCCATCACAAGCGGCCTGAACTTGTGACTTTCCCCCTGTCTAGCATGACCAGATGACCGCGAATTGCACTTTGTGCTTTTAGGTGCTATTTTCACTAAAAAAACATAAAATGCAATATCTCTGGTTCTATTGTTTGGATATTTGTCATTCTGGTAGCATTTTATGGATTACAATTTACTCTATTTTCCTAAATTGGTTTGGGATTTTTCTTGTGTTGTATTTTCACTTTATTACTGTTTGCACACTGCATAAATATTTTACACATTGCCTTAAGTTAAGCCTGACTGCTTTGTGCCAAGCCACCAGAGGGTTAAGCACAGATTAATATAGTGACTTTTGTGGTTCTCCCTGACAGGAATCTGATTTCTTACAATCTGTTTCTTATTTTTTTATGTACACCCCATCTGAGCCAATACACATTTGCCCACTGCGCCTTTTGACCCTAAAAACATTCTCTTTGGTTGCGATAACACCAGCTTGTCACATAAGTGATCTTGCAGGCACTTTCAGTGCAGCCACCGTATAGAGCCTTTTTTCCAGACAAACTGCTGTCAAGGACTCGAGCTACAATCCTACCCAAAAGTATGGGCACATTTTCATGTCGATCAGGCTATCACTCTTCCAAACGTCTTTGGCCTGCCTCATGCCTTGAAAGAGGAGGAGAGACTCCATTGTTTGGATCTCAAGAGAGCCCTCAGTTTCTACACTGATAGTGCCAGAGACCACTGGGTGGACGATCAGCTCCTTGTGTGCTTCTTGGGAGCAATGAAAGGCAAGGCAGTGCAGAAAAGAACCATGTTTAGGTAGATAGTCCTCTGCAATATAATCTGCTGTCTGTTAGCCAAGAAGCAGCCACTTAAAGGATTGAGGGCTCATTCCACTTGAGCCAAGGCTGCTACTACAGCGCTGGCATGTGGCGTGCCTGTCCTGGATATCTGTCAGGCTGTTACGTGTTCATCAGTCCACACGTTCACGAAATACTAGTGCTTTGACAGCCAGGTCTGTTGGGATAAGCATTTTGCCTGATCATTCCTGCAGGACTTTTTGGTCTGAGCCAATCCACAGACCCACCACCTGGGGAGGTACTTCTTTGGTATCTATTCACAAGGTGAGGAATCTATGGTTAGAAGTATCCATCAGAAGAATACATTACTTGCCTTCTGTAACACACTTTCTGGTGGATGCTCTATCTAACCGCAGATTCTTCACTGCCCTCCCTTCACCCCGTTCCATGGAATGGGCTTTTTCCATCTAAAAAGGTCCCAATCTAGAGTTCTGCTCACTGGTCATACCACTTTGCTGATGTGTTCTGCGTCTGGGGCATAGACAAGCCTACAAAAGAAAATTACGTCAGCATGCATGGGTGTAGCTTGTATGTGGCTCTGTTTGTCACTTCTGGAGCAGATCATTGTCCACTCAGAGCCACACAATGCCACCTACTGCCATTTGTACTGCTTTTGAGTTTTCTGGATCCAGTGAAACAGCTTGAGAATATTTACAAGGTGAGGAATCTGCAGGTTAGATAGATCATCCACTAGAAGGAGCTTTACCAAAGGTAAGTATCTGGCTTATCGGTGAATTCTAGGAAAGCATTGCATAAAAATACTCTAAAAGCAAAATGCATGCTCTTGCCTCTTTATAACATATCTAAGCAAAAAACATAATACTAGCGACTATTTGGTTTGCATTGTGCACCCAAAGGTCAAAGTGAAGGGGAAATAACAGAAACTGGTTCCCACTAGAGTTTCAGTTTTTACTATTATATAGTTCTGCTGCTTTGTCTACAATTTCACAATACTTTGTTGCTAATTGATCGCCCTGCACTTCTTATGAGCTGGTATCTAAACAAATCAATTATCACCAATCCCTCTCATTCCAGCATACTCATCCTCACATCCTACCCATTCAGACTTACACTATTGTCTTTGCTGCACTGTGACCTCTGCATCCAAATAGTCTCCATCACCAAGTGAACTACTGAATGACCTAATTATCTTTTTTTCTTCCTCTCAGCTGACATCTTTGAGAGTTTTACGGACCACCCTCCACTAATCCTGCCCTGTGAGAACTTCCGTCTGCAGCTGTCAGAGCCTGTTGCCAATGAAGCCTTCCATCTCCAGCTGTGCCACCTTCGCCGCTTCCTTTGGGACTTGGAGCAACTGTCCCTGCCAGCCAATCAGAGGGCCTTGTATAGAGTGGAGAACAGCCAATGAAGCGGCATCATACTAAGGACATGGCCTCTTGCTTTTGGAGGTAGAGGGACACTTCAACGATGCGATCCAATGGTATTTGAGTGAGGAAATGCAGGGGCAAAAGATCGACACCTGGACATGCATGTTTTTGACATTCTGCAAGTGTATAATGAGTGCTCCAATGTGGATCTGGCCCATCCTGTGGTTGCTTTGAAATCAGCCTATGCCATCATACACATGTTGAGTTGGTCTTCAGCCCCTTCTTCCCGTTGACAGACATGTCAGCTTCTGCTTTCAGAAGAAGTTATTTGCGTCCCAATATGCATTGCTCTTGAAAACACAGACCTTGGGACCAGAGTTAGCCACGTCCCTGCCTCACAGCTAGGACCTCAGTGTCATTAACAGTTTGAATCCGCCTTAGACAGTACCTCATCATCTATAGTTAGATGCCTCTGCTGTCAAACTACGCACCTTTGCAAGCGTATACAAACTTGTGGTCAGAGCTGACCTTTGCTCATAGAGCGCCCCAAGCTGAAACCAAATTTGAGGTCCCCTCCCAATTGTACACTTTAACTGTGTGTTGAAAAGAATGAGAGAGGTCAGGGGAAGGTTAGGGGGGCAAGAGAAAGGAGAGACATGAGAAGAAAAGCAGTCAAAATACAGACATGGTCACCAGCAGCCTCCAGAAACAATGTTTACATGCACTATTGTTTGGAGCCACGTTGGAAGCAGACTGCTGCAGGCAGCTCCTCTGCCCCAATAGACCTCTGTGCCCTGGGCGTGGGCACTGCTCGCACATGCTAAAGGCTAGCCCTGGTTGTAATACATTCACACTTGCTTTCTCATGCTTGAGATCAAAGTTCTGCTGGGATTGACTTTATTCACTGGACTGGGTTACCTGCTGTTCAGCACCTTACTAAAAACTTTGCATATATAGGGGTAAATTTACTAAAATTTTGAGTGGGCAACCCAAAGCAAAATGTGGAACCTATTTACTTCTAATTATAAAGGCCTGCTCTAAAAGCAGCTACAAATTGCATTCAACCACCTGAGCACCCCTGCAGACGTTAGTAAACCAAAAATCATCCTGTTTCACTAAGTTATTATATTCAGAGGCAGAGCCCCTGTCATTACTATGAAAGGCTGATAGGTTTCAGTCACAGTCACTGTGGTGCATCTGAAAGCCTAACAGGTCAAGACCAGAGCCAGGCAGAGAGCGTCAACCCTACTCAGGGTTTCAGATGCACCGGTTTGTCTGGAATGTACCATAGTTCCTTCTCCTAGAGTCCTCTTCCCTCTTCATATGTGTCTTGCTGGTAGGGTCTGTAAGTTAACATATCACTTTGCCTTTGCTGTTATAAATGTTGCAGAAATGCAAGGTGGACCTTTATAACAAAAAAGGGGTGCTAATGGAGAACACATTTTCAAAGATGTTTAAGATTTCATCCTGCTCTATAGAAATGCAGCAGAAGATATACCTCTTATTAATCTATACATACGTACTGTAAAAGCTGTGCTTCTTACTGAACGTAGAAACCATCGACTGACCCCAAGCTCAATGTTTAACCCATATCCATTCTCCCTTTCCCGTCTGAGATATTGAAATAAAGTCAATATGCAGTTCTTTGCATTTTCGTAGAAAGTACTATTTTTGACCAGATTCAAGCAGATTTTCATTCATTACATGGTACAAAGGTGGTCCTTCTTGCAGTATCAGATGACAACCACATGCTGATGGACAGAGGGGGAGGTGTGGCTCATTCTGTTTTATTTGTGCGCTACTTTCAACAAACAAACTCCTGTCTCTATCCTTCTCCATCGCCTTTACTCAAGTGTCATCTGCGATACAGCATTGACTCGATTTCTTTCCTATCTGGAACTTTGTACTCATTCTGGTTTTCTTTCACCTCCTCATTTATATAATGAATCTATTGCCTGTGGTGCTTGAAGCTTTAGTTTTTCTCTAATGTCAAATGAAGATGTCATGCAGATCATTGTCTCCTTCACTCATGAGATTTCTGGTGTCTCCCACAGCTTTCTTGCCTGTGTTTCTGCTTTGGTTGCCTGCATGAAGGCTAATGCACATCGTTTTAATGGAGACATAACTGATGTGTTGTTCTTGAGTGGCCCCGCCTTCATATTGTCACCACATTGGTGGCTCTCCATGTTGGGCTCTGATCTCTTCCCTTCTGATTCTGCACAGAATGAAGAAATCATTTTGCTGCCTCCCTTTCTTTCATGAAGCAAATCAAAGCCTCAACATCCTCCTTTCTTTATCTGAGAATTCTAAGCAAAATTGGTCTTCTACTGTCTCCTTACTATAGTATATCTGTGATCCAGGTTACTAATATATCTCATTAATTCTAGCAATTCTAGTTACTTGGGTCTTCCTAAACGTCTTATACAATGGATGAAACAGATTTAAATCCTTACTGCTAGGCTTCTCATGGACATCCTCCTCTCTGTCCCATTTCTAAACATCTCAGAACCCTTCACTAGCTTAATATCTATGAATCTGCCATCAATCACTTTGCAAACTTGGTTCCACAGTCGTACATTCAAGAGCTATTAATTACGTCCCTAGATAGAGTCTGCATTCTACTGTAGCATAAAGGGTCAGTGTTCTTCTCAGCAGAGAAGACCATCTAGAAATCTGGGATTTAATTTTTTTATTTTTACCTCGCTCCTATACCCTGGAATTCCCTGTCTATTCATCTGCATTCGGAATCCCATTATCTTCGATTTCTGAAAGGTCAACAAACTTGGTTATTTTGCTGATCTTTGTTTCTATCCTTTAATTCCTCTATGTAAGCTCTTTGTAGCATGTGAATGCTCGCTGAAGCATTCATCTGTATACAGAGAGAATGAAAGAATTAAAAAAAAATGTTTTAAGTAGTTATTTTATTGAAAAGAAAACGGCAGATAATAACACAATATCAGTAGAGGAAATTAAAATCCACAAACAGATATAGCACAAAAATGATGATGGATCTATATAGCTGCTACATTTCCTTCCATTTTCCCCACCAACCCCAGTAAGGACCCACTGACACCCAGCAAACATACTTAAGAATAAACTTGAGCAAGCAACCACTGATTAAGGGTAAAGCCATTCAAAATACCTCCATTCACTGAGATGATGTAATTCCTTCTGCCTTGATGCTTGAAGAGTTAAGTCATTAAGACATCTCTCAATCTTCAAAGTGGACTTTGTTTTCTAGTGCCATAGAAACAACTTCTTAGCTACAGTCAGTGCTCAAGATATAAACATGTGTGTTTCTTAACACAAAGTATATAAGTATGTCCTGATGTAGAAGAATTAGAGCAACTGCCTTCCTGATGTTCAGATCAGTCATGAGTCTCAGTCCGATGAAGACCAACTCTCAGAATGCTGGTACCTCCCACAGGATCATTGCTGCAGGGTACCAGGGAATTTGTTATACCTGCAGCAGATATAATCAGTAACGAAGACTAATATTTTTTATGAACACTTTTCTGTTATGTTAATCTCAAGATTGGGTCCAGTACCTCTGAGATGCTTCTAGCCAGTATTTCTTTAAATTCAGATGCCCTACGCACAATGCTTAACTTCTCACACAAAAGTATTTGAATAATGAGTCAGATTCTTAAGCTCAGAAAGTGAAATAATACCTTCCCTTTGAACAACCAAAAAGGTTTCCCACAACATACCACATAGCTTCTATCCCTCCCAGGGCCCAAAATCTTTTCAGAGAAGTGAACGCTAAGTCTGGTACTTGGTAAGCCCTTTTCTTCAAATGATGCTAAAGGTGAAGAGTGTGAAAAGGAACAAAACCATGAACACAATATAATTGCCTAACCACAACAAAACCTTTAACAAACCAACTGTCAAACATAGATAGACACATCCCATTAGTTTGAAGTTTAGGGACCATTCATAAGAAGATCTTAAGGGGCTTATTTATGAGCCCCTTGCAACACTTTTGCGCCGCCGTTTCGTCACTTTTCGTGACGCAGCGGCGGCGTGAACAATGCACTACGTTGCACCATATTTACAAGGTGGCGCATCTAGGCAGATGCGTTCACCTTGTAAAGCCCTGCGCCACATCATACCTGCGTCAGGTATAATGTATGCAGGGTGGGCGTTCCCACGCAACAAAGCCTTGCAGGAGTGGCGCAGTGAAATCTATATCATAGCAGGCGTAAGGGTGACGCAGTGCTTTGTGTGTGGGCCTGCCTCATGCATTGCTGGAGTTGCGTCATGCTTGTGACACAACTCCAGCAATGCGTGACTTTTGCGCTGACAGATACACCAGGATTCCTGACACATCTGTCACTTCTTGCGACATGGAGCGCCATACAGTAAATACGGCGCATCCATCGTGTCGCAAGGAGGGCGCAGTGAAAACTGTTGCATCGCTTTATTCACGCAGCGATGCAACAGTTCTCATAAATAAGCCCCTAAGTTCTTTATGAATAAGAAGCAACTTAAGAGTAGAATTTTAAGTGTTTGCACCCTGCAATTTTCACAGGGACTTTCACTTTCACACAATGCCTTTGGTACTACAAGGGCAAGAACACAAATGAGGTCAACAATGTCATATGAGCTTTTCTGATAGCCGGATCATGAATGGTGTGTTTGGTACTTTCTTGGTACAGTTGAATCAGAGTAGCATTTATTCCTATAAACAAAAGACAGTTTGGTTTTCAGGGGAATAGTCAGATTAAGCAGTGGTAAAAGAAACCTGGGCATGATCAGACAGCTTCTGGATGTTATCCAAAATGATCAGCTATGGTTTTCACTTCTATGCTGTTAATACCTGAATCCTCTTAAGATGTGATCATCTCCAATTCAAGCAAGTTCACCTCTCTAAATGACATTGAGGCATGGACTAAGAAGTGCTGGTTACAACAAAACAGGAGAAAATAGTAATTTGGTCTGGATAATGCCTATATCCATTCCACCACTGTTTAACCAGACTATCTTCCTCAAATCCAAAATAAAGAACTTGGAAGTCTTCCTTGATAGCATTTTGTCCAGGGAGGCTCATATCAATGAAGTCACTAGTAATATATGGTATCACATCCACCTTTCTTCAGGGCCTCCTTAGTTCTGACCTTGGTAAATATAAAAGGCATATCTAAGATGTCTATTCACCAATACCAGAGTGCAGAGATCCAGTATCCATCTGGCAGCAGGAGGATTTGTGTAGAGTACAACTGAATTCAATCAGCAAAAGAAATATGTGATAAACGTTTGAGACAAACACCAGCTGAAAGATGAGGGAAAGTTGGGTATAAACAGAGAATGCTGAATCAAAGAAGGGAGCACAATATAGTTCAACAAGCATGACAATTCCAGGAGTGGAGGCTTGTAGAATTGTGCATTAGTACAATAAGAAGACTTCTACCACATACAGAGAGAATATACAGTATACAGCGTTTTTCTGCTTGTGTTGATATGTACGACAAACTAGCACCACTTCTATTGACCACATTGACACAATGTCCACTAAAGAGGAACCTCCTACTAACCATGCTCAGACATTCGACTGGCCAAAGAGGCATGTTTTGCAACAAAGCCAGCAGAAACTGAGATACACCCCTCCCATTGCACAGGGTCAAGGAGTACATCAGAATGAGATTGGTAATGTTACAGTTTGTGATCCCAGATAAAAATGAAGGTCTAAGGTGTCACTTTCCGTAATGGAGCAATATAGTTGTTATGGATAGTATTATTATTTTTATTATTATTATTATTGTTATTATTATTATTGATATTATTCATGTTGGACTTGGTCGATAAGCCATGATGCTGAAGAGTTTTTACTCTATGGATTCTTGCCCTATGTTTGCTTCTCTATCTAAATTGCAGCATCATGGATTTGTTCTTTTCAAAGTATTATTAAACAGTTTGCTCTGCAGATTATCCTCTCATACTTCTGTGTTTATTTTATGTTTTTGCATATGTTTGTCAAAGAATCATTCTCTCTCTCACCTCCTATTCCATACCACCAAGACATTCACTTGCAGAGGTTAAAACTGATTCATTTGGATACACTATTGTCAAATAACCTCACCAAGAGAATGAGAATATCAAGAGTAAAGAAAAGATGGTGAGCATGAACTACACTTATGCATTTCTAACTCAACTTTGGACTCAGACCTCCGAGGGAGCTCCAGTCAAGTCTGTTATTGAGGGCCAAAGGGCCTATTTTGATCTAAAAAGGAATCGCAGAGAGCTGGGTCTGTAGAACTTCCTGATGTCCATCAAGTAATAATGCATAGTCTTACTCCGATCGTGTTCTAGGGGAAAGGGCTGGTCCTGTCGAGGAACAGTGCAGGGTATCGCACACACAATTGAATGGCAACACAGAAGATGCTGCCTCAAGGGAGGCTTAGTGCTCAGTGCTCTTACAGAATGCAGGCTCCTATAGGTGGGATGCTGATCTATTTCAGAGGTCTGGAATCCAGCCTATGCCTACCACCATTCTCACTTAAATATCAGCAGGTCCTTCTAGAGATGGAAATCCAAAGGCCAAAGGGCATTACTTCACTATACGCTGAACTATCCACATCCTGCACTGTCAGGACGAAGAGCAGGGCGGCTCCATATAGAGGGTGGGACTTCCCAACTGCATTATGCACCAATGAGGAAACACATGGGGGGATAGTATGGTTACCTGGTCTCCTGCAGAATGTAAAGAGGGAGGAATCACAGGAGGGTACATCCTTTAAAAGGAGAAAGTTCCTTCAGTTGAGCAGAAGGATGGTCACTTACTTTCAGGTCTCAGCTCTAGGTTCTTTGCTCTTTGAATACCTGACATAAAGACTTCTGCTGCACTTAACTGGAATCAACCTTCGACATGCCACTATGTCTCTTCAGTGGCCACATGTAGCTGGGGGGTTGCTGGTTCCTTGCGTTTTGGGCCTTGGTGTGATAGGAGGCTTTGGGGCCTCAAGAACACCTTTCCAAGGATGAAGGGCCCCGCAAAAACATTATGGGGCATGATGGGTCTTGTTGGTCTACAAGATCTCCATTCAGGTGGGACATCCCACAGGATCTGGCAACCATCTTGGATTTCACTGGAGCGCAGTACTCTTACAAGATCTCATGGCCATCTTGGTTAGGGTCCTTGTAAAAAAGGGAGCCCCGCTTTGACTCAACCTTTAGTCAATGTAGTTCATGTCAGAAAGCAACAGTGGAGAAGAATCTTCATTCCTCTGAAGTAAGAACTGATCAGAGGAGCACTTTAGTCTTAGCCTCTATGGAGATTTGTCTGAGGGACGTTAACTGGCTAATGTTTTTCAAATAGTGCTTGTAGTCACTAGAAAGTCAATAATTTTAGAAGTGCTCAATCTAGGGTTGAGAGTTGACTTTGAAAGAAAGAATTGTTTGGAATTCTATTATTCTTATATAGAGACTCAAGCTTGGAGATTTCAGAAGCAATGGCCTGATGTTAGATTGTTGCACATACATTATTTGGCATCTCTTGCAATGTGGTTTATTTCAAAATGAAGCATTGATTTTGTTAAAAAAACACAAGACAAAGAAGCAAACAAAGACAGACTCAGAAAGGTAATATAGTAAGTACAAGTCATTTTCACAGATTGAGAGTATCCCCAAAATCGAAAGTTAATAGTTTCAAGTTGTTGAGCTTTGAATGTATTCTACTGATCTTCTCTACATTGTGGTAAAACATATACATGGTACTGGTGAATTTTTCTCAGTTGCATGTGAACACAGCTCCTCATTCAGGTAGGACTTGCACTGAATACTCTTACGGCTTTAGGGCCTTTGTGAAGACAGACAAGGGCTTGGACCTTCCAGACAACTGGCCCTTCCCTAACCGTCCCTCCCACATTTTCAGGTAGCTCGCCTTCTTAGTTTATCTCACGGCTGATACACCAAGGAGAAGCCAATGAGAGGTTACATTCTGTCCCTTTGACATTTACCTGGCCCTTCTCTTGTTCCTACTCGGTGAATGGGGTCCCTCCATGAATAAGAAAGGACTGTAACTGTGCCCTTCAATATCTCGCTGAAGCTAAGATGAAAACCCTATCGGATTGTTATGAACTGATATACTCCTTGAGCATGACCTAATGTTCATTGGTGGTACTAAATATAAGAAGAAGAAAAAATAAAACCTATAGAAACCAATACCATTTTCTGGCCGTGCATAAGATGAAAATGAGGGGGTGTGGCAATTGGTGTCAGAAGTGGCAGGTGCAGGCTTGGACTTCTCCTCACTATGGATCCTTTACTTCAGAAATTAGCAGAGAGCCTGCAACAACTTGGCCAAGCCATGCAGATCAGCAACAACATGCCCAGGTCGGGTATGGTACAAGAAAATTGTAACCAAAATACTGTCTCACAGAAATATCTTGCCCTAAATATTGCCTACCAAAATATTTCAACTTTGCAGTTAATAAAAGAAAATATACACCCAATTGAGCAATATTTTTTATAAACAATGTTTAGGATTTATTTATATCTTACAATATTTTTTGCAAATTATATTCTGATATACAACTCCAGGCAAACCACCAAGCCTTTCAACACGCTCTACTAATAAAAGCAGCATGATAGATAACCACCAATAACAAACACTAAAAAGCTTTGGTCCAGTTAACAGATATCATAGCTGTCCCACAAGGCCATTCCAATTTGCCTACCACCATTTTACAACAATTCACAGAGGAAGATGACCTATAATACCTTTCTTTTCACAAATTTTCGAAGGGGTTTCACGGAATGAAGTAATGGCCCCAAAGATGATGTGGGCATTACATAGAACCCACTATTAGCAGGAGGTATGCATAATCTATGATGAGGTACCCTATTGACAACATTCCTGAGGCATGTTAGCAATATTGTTCTACCGAACTGTCAAAAGGGATAAGGTGATGCTGCAAAAATACATCGAGGCCATTCCCTTACACAGGCTCCAGTGGGTCCTCCAGCATCCTCACCCTACTCTACCTGGAGTTGTTGATCTTGCCTTAACATGTCAAAGCGCCTACATGGTAAACACTGTTGTTCATGGAGAACCCAAGTAGTCTTCTCTTCTTCCTACAGGAATGGCAACATTATTTCCCAGTCAAGAAGAACCAACAAGAGAAAAATTAAAAGTTCTGAAAGTACCACCAGAAAGAGTGATCAGTAGAAGCATCATTCCCCTAGTTGGGCCGTAGTCTTTTGAGTGTGCGGAATGGGGCATCATTGCAAAACATTTCTCCCAACAGGTAAATAGTGAACCCATAGAAAAAGGCACTGTATTGGTGAATGGACATAATTTTAAACTTCTAGCTTTCAAAATAATTACCAAACACAAAGACTGCCGTAGAATTAGAAAGTTTGGTTTTTCACTATTATTTTCCAAATGTTTGTTTTCTCAGACCAAATACTGTCCCTTCCAAACTTCACCAGTAGATGCCTTTGTCCCCTCCAACAACATCACATACAGGATAGCCAGACATTAGATACTGAAGCTATCACAAACACTGCCATCGCAGCATTCTCTGTTCGGCCGACAGTCAGCACGACAAAAAAAATTGTAATGCAATTTAAACGGGCACATGATTTTTGAAGGTGATTTCTCTGGTGGCCCCAACAATCAGAAAGTGGTTTCATCTGACAAAAGACAGCATGGACTCACTTCACATACTATTCTGAGAATTAGTGAAGTAAGCTGCTAATTTTTCTTGTCCCCTAGGCCAATATGATGGCACCCATCGATTTCACTGGAACAGTTTGTAAACACCTTTCTAGGAATAAAAGAAAGGCTTTTAGCTATAGTGGCATAGCATGATATGAGACAAATAGATACTAGGCATTGTGAAGAATTCGTACAAAGTCAAATTTCACAGTTCTCCACCTACCATTCTAAAAAGGGGTCAGCTGTTTGAATCAGGTCAGATTTATATTGAGGGGCCTATTTATGAGAGGCTTGCGTCACGTTTGCACCACGCAAAGAAAGCCTCTAAGTCAGATTTATGAAGTCACACAAAGCCACTTTGCGTGGCTTTAAATGGCTTCTTAAATCTGGAGTAAGGCAACGCAGGGCACATCACTACGTTGCCTTACTCTGCGTAAGGGAGGCGCTCCATGGGCGTTGCGGTGGGTGTTCTAGCGCAGCTCCCATGGTTTTTGATGTATTTCCATATTTACAAGGACTTGTAAACCCGGGAATGCACCACAATGTTATGCCTCCCCAGGTGAGGCATAACAAGCAGAAATATCTTTATTTCTCCAGTATTGGGGTATCTTTCATAGATTCACATGCTTGAATCATTCCCCGTCATCGAAGTGGGAGTCCCACGGTACATAGAAAAGCAATACAATAATAGCATAGCAATAGCATAGCTAAAAAGAGTAATAGGAAGTATTAAGACATAGAACTCAATAGGAAAATTTTGTCACTTTAATAACTTATCCTAGTCATTAGATATGGTCCAAACTCCAGCCAATCAGGCGACAGCACCCTGTAGAACCTTCTCCTCAGAGGCTCAAGCTCTCAGATTTTCGAGCACAAGTGTGACATAAGAGCCCAGAGAAGGTGGGGAGCCTCTGAGGGGAGGAGGGTGGGTCGCATGTGAATCTATGAAAGATACCAATACTGGAGAACCACAGTTTACAGGTAAGTAACTTATGTTCTTCTCCAGTATTGGGGTATCTTTCATAGATTCACATGCTTGAATCAGAGTAGATAGCAGTAATTATAGAACAGAGTATGTTACGTCATAAGCCAATCGCAAACTCAGTACGATGGCAAAGAAAACAAATATATATATATACATCTTGTAGGAGGAGGGAAGCACAACAGAGGCTCACCTTATTTAAAGAGATTACGCAGCACTGCACAAAAACAATCCTGCCTGCAACACAGGCACCCTTGCACCATGGTGCAAGGGTGTCTGCGTTGGTGCTAGGTTGCCAAAACGGCGCCAGTACAGGCGGAAAGGACAGGAATGTACTGTATTGGATAAATATGATGCATTCCGACCGCTTCCCTGTGACGCAGGGCAGAGCAGCAAGGTAATTTGCTGCGGTGCCCTGCGCCACAATTTTCATAAATATGGCCCTGAGTGCTCAAAAACATCAGAGGCACATGGGAATTACTCTTTCTACTTCTCAGTGAACAAGAAAGGCCTGAAGCAGGAATAACCTACCCTGGAACCCAAGACTACACCACATGGGATAAGACAAAGGAGTTGCCCCTGGTCTATCCTTATAGAGTGGATGCGCACCATAGAATGGAAAGTAGCTTATTTTCACATCACAATCACTGTGAAACCAAAGGTGTGCAATACTGTGATTCTTTTTGTGAAATCCTACTAAATTGTGTGAAAATTAAACAGAACCAAGACATTTTGCAGAATTCACTTGACTGTATCCTGTGTGAAAGTTAAACACGAGACAATACCTCACATTCAATAGTAATGCAAGATAATGTCCATGTGACTGGCTTGAGGCGAAAATGTCTTCCATAAGATTTGCTGCTCGAAGCAGTCTCCCGTGAAACAATTCCTGCACGAGCCAAGAAGCTGTGGTAAAGCACAAAACAACACAAATTTGCATCAGTGATACTGACAGAAGCTTATGAATTTTGTGCAACGCTTATTTCATGGGTAAAACAACAGGCAATGGCATAGCCAACATGTCTCGCCTTTGGGACCTTATAAGTGATTAGACATGCACCACACTATCGCTTATGTGGGCAATATAAAATGCCGGTATCTCCAGCATCACCTTTGCTTGCAGCTGCCCCTGACCTCTTTCCTTTCTTGTGGCAATGTTGGTCGGCTCTTTCCCATGGAGTGCAAGAGCCAGGCTTGCCCTGACCGGGGAGAGAGGCCTCGGTGGGAGAGTAACTGCTGCGTCTGGGTGGTGGAGGGGGACTTGGAGAAAAAGTTGAAAAAAGTGCAACAGGACATGACGGCTGCTGCACTCCGTTGCTTGAATAGAATAAAATAATGCTCACAGGAGCTTTACTAAATTAAGGAAGCCAACACAAGTTAAGGTTCTGGCATAGTATTGAGTGGCGTACAGTACATTGGTGTAGAGTGGCGCAGAGTAAAGTGACAGAGTGCATTGGTGTAGAGTGGCATAGAGTGCAGTGGCATAGAGTAAAGTATAGTGGTGTACAGTGGTGCAGGGTAGATTAGAGTGGCTGAGAGTAGATTGGCATACAGTACAGTGGGGTAGAGTGGAGCGATGCAGAGTAGAGTGGTGTAGAGTAGAGTATTGCAGAGCAGAGTGACGTAGAGAGGAGTAACAGAGTGGAGTGGTGTAGAGTGGAATGGTGCAAGGTAGAGTGCAGTGGCAGAGATTGGAGTGAACCAGTTGCGCCCTCCAGGGTTAGGAGAGGCGTCCCTTTTAGTGCACTACGGATAGTCTCAAATCTGGGACAGGGATCAAACTTAAGACAGGTTCAATCCAAACTTAGATGATGCATGAATCAAATGTGTTGTCATCAAATTTTACTTCATTTGAATGGTATTTCCAAGTGTAGACAACAATATATACTGCATAAACTATCCATGCATTCACAATATTGTGTACAAATAAATTGGAACTCCCCATATAAATAATCCTGATGCATTTCGGGTAATGCCCTTCTTCAGGGGATGCAGCATCCTGAAAGTCAACAAGAATAACAAAAATAAACAAAAATGGAGTCCATACTCCAGTGATACTTGCAATGAGTTAGTACACTTCCATGCTTTAATTATGCATAGACACAGTGTAATTGCCAATTTTAAACTAAGGGCCATATTATCAAGAATGGGCGATAACATTATCGCCGCTTTAGCGGCAGGAAAATGCCGCTAAAGCGTCGATAAGGGGCTTGATAATATGCCCTATAGAATTCCAATAGAAGCCCAGGTTTGATGTCCTTCACACCAGAACCTGGGCTTCTATTGGAATTCTATAGGGCATATTATCAAGCCCCTTATCGCCGCTTTAGCGGCAGTTTCCTGCCGCTAAAGCGGCGATAATGTTATTGCCCGTTCTTGATAATATGGCCCAAAATTTCATGTCCCATGCTAACACGTGGTGTCTTTTCACATGAGTGCAATGCGTGGGCGTTAATGAGATTGCCGTACTGTGATGAAAAGTAAGTAAAACTGTCATGGTGCAGGTTAATGACTCATGGGGCCTGTTAAGTGAAAAGGGGAAAGCCAAATGGTAAAGCAAGAAACAATAACACCATATACAATGTCAATCATCTTGTGGACCGCCAAAAAGAATGCGGTTGATCAGCCTTACACATTCAGTAACAACAAAAGTAATGGTGCATCAACCCATGTGAGAACAAGGATAAATGGTGCTCCACGCAAACGTGCAAAGAGAAACCAAAGCTAATGTAACACCCTTCGTGGCGTGAGACCCGAAAAGATTTGCTCCCCATGACAATATTAGCTGTAGTTCATTCTCAGCATCTGCGCTGGCGCTCATGACGGCCACTATTGTGCTAGCCATTATAAACAAAGATAAGTGCCATGAACATAAAGGACGGACGACTTCCTGAAGTGAAGTGTAAAGTTACTCAAAGGCGTTGTCAGCGCCATGAGTAAACAGTCAAAGTAATGTGATTATCTAATGTGTAGATATGAAGGGAGACGAAACCCGACCCCGTGACAGTCCTGAATTTTAAAAGATCGTTATTGTGTTTTACAAACATGAGAGACAGAGCTTAATCAGTGTAAATAATGAATCAAACGAACATGTAACACAGTCAGAATATTGCATTGCTGAACTCTCAGTGGGGAGTAGTAACTGTAGCACCTTCAGTGCGGAGCAAAGCCATTGCCAGCTAAGAGAGCAGCATGTTCAGCGGTGACTGGCGGAGCTGTTGTTTCGTTCATTTAATTTAGCAGCAGCAAGAGGAATATAAAGGAAGCAGCCATTCCCCTCCCCCGGCGCCGGTGAGGAAAGAAGGCGATCTGAAGTGCTGATAAAATAAAAGTTGTGCGGCATCCAGAAGTATATAAATGAACACATTTTGTGCAATTCAAACTAAACAAAATGTATTAGGAACACAAGCCCGAAGCAGACCCCCCCCAAAAAAATAGTGCGCACGAAGCAACGTAAATTTTAAAAAAGTGTAAGACCACATGTAGCACGGCAGTCTGCTGGGAGGGTCCGAAACATCAAAAGGCGGGACTAATTAAGCACGCTGACAAAACAAAAGCAGGCATTTATGAAGGGCAGGAACAGGAATGAATGGAAAAGATGGGAGGTGCTTCAAGCCACAGTCTAGATGACAGCATGCCTCGCAGAGCAGCAAGTGCACTGCCCAGGCTTGACCTAGAAACCAGCTTGGCAGTAGCCATTCCCAATACTGAGTCCTTCTCTGTGGCCTAAATTCCGACCCAGTGCTTTCTCCACATGGATGGCAGTGGTAACAGATTTTCTTTGTCACAAGTACACCTTCACTTTCCCTGAGCTGGAGAGCTGATCGATGACAGCTCTAAACAAACCTGTGTGCAGGACCTGTAATTTACAAAAGACCTACAAGATATATGTCACCACATCAACACTGACAAATTGCCCCTGTCACCAGTTCAGGTGATTCAGTGATTATGATAAGTGTTGGAGACAAGGATTGCAAAAGTGTCTCTTCAGGAAGGAAAATTGTCTTTGTTGCAGAACGAATGCCAAAGTCACTAGATGGCCTCTTGTTCATCAGTCACACAAGTCTCTTCTAGTCATGCGTCTTCCTGATGCCAAATGTCCGATTGCACATATGATCACTTGGTGAATGTTTGAAATAACAGTGGTACTACAAAGTGGGATACTAGGGACCCTATTCACAACATTTTGTTATACACAAAGTAGTGCTACAGTAGTACTACTCATGTACTACAAAATATACTTCACAAACCTACGGACAGAGAGCTCTGCTTGTCCTCCTAATGGAGGCAGGGAATTAAAATAACACCCTATAGGATCTTATGTTAACGGAATTCAAGTACATCTACATTAATAGTTTGATAGTGGTAAAACATTACAAATATTTATTTTTTTATTTAAAAATCCAAATTAATTCAATTAAACTTTAAAGAAGTAACATTTATTTTAGCTAATTAAATACATAACTTTTAACCAAGTTCACAAAGACAAGTGTTAGTGAGGATGAGTAATACAAGTGTTTAAAAAATAATTTTATACATTAAATTAATATGTTGAAAATATTTTATTATTTCATACACATTTAATGTGTTGCATAAATGTGCTGTAAAATGTTATTTCCAAGTTTATAATACACATTTTAAATTAATTTACATATATATTATAAGTTCAGATATTTTTTAACAGCTTTATTTATACTCCATCTTTAAGTTGCACTTTTTGGGCCTGATTCACAAAGGGCTTCTGCACTCCTGGCAGAGGCCCCGCTGTCGTGGGGGAGTCTCAAGACTTGGGCGGAATCTCCGCGATGAGAATTCTCAGTAAGGAGATTCTGCCCCGAGTGCGGAGACTCCTCTATGACTGCGGGACCTCTGTCACTAGTGCGGAGGCCCTTTGTGAATCAGGCCTTCAGTGTTTGTTCGTTTACATGCCAAATCAGTACTGAGACAGATTTGAACCCATTGGTGGCTCCTCTGTTATGGTGGAGGAGCGTCGTCCCCCATGCCAACAGATGCAAAACTTGTAAAATAAAATGATAATAACACAGGTTTATTATCATTTTTTCTCTCCATAGGGCCTAGTCTACGGGGCGAGGCCATCGTGATGATGGGCATAGGAGCAGTGGTGGGCACTGCTGCTAAGTGCGCATGTGGGTTTGACCGGCCGTCTTAGGACGGCCAAACCGACATGCACACTGAGACGTCTCCAACCCGAGCTGCATTGCCGGGTTGGAGACAGCAGGCACAGTCTCCCTGGGAGTGCAAATGAAGGGTGCTCAGGCCAATCCTGGCGCTCCTCTCATGCTGCCAGCAGCATGAGAACAACGTCTGGAACGGCCATAGAGGTGTCTGGGAGCCTCAGCCTGTACTGCAGTGGAGCCAGAAGAGCAGCGATGCGGTGGGCGGCAGGTAAGTTCTTTTTTTTGTGTGTGTGTTGTTCTTGTTGTCCCCCGACCTCATTCCCTCACCCCCCGCTGCCCCGCCAGTTTTCCCTGACACTAGCCGCTCCTGTTTAAACCACCAATATCAGGTTACGTTTCTACATGGGGATTCAAGGTCGAGGTCGATGATATCTTGCCTAACCTGATCGTTGAAGAATGTCAGGCATCCTTGATGGCCTTCCCCTATATCTTCTATTTTTGTTTCATATTCATTTTTAATGGTAACCAAACCTTTTCAAATTTGTGCGTGCTGTTGTGAATAATTGCTGTACATGTTTCCATTGCATAGACAGTCCAAATTTTGGACCACCAGACATGCAGGAGCGGGTGGATTTTTTGTTTCCAGAACTGCATTATCGACAGCCTAGCAGCTAAGAGTATGTGTTTGAGCAGTATCCTGTAGGTGATTGTAAGAAGTTAAACATAATTTTCTCCTGGGGTGCCTAACAAAGGTATTCTTGGTTTCAATTGGAGCTGAACTAATGTGATGTCACGCATGTTTGCCACTATTTCTCCCCAGAATTCCTGTACCATAGGCCAGGACGACACCATATGCATCATATCGCCTCGTTCTCTACAGGATTTGATACAACAAGCAGAACAGCCATAGACAGCATCCAGTTCAGCAGGTGTGAAAAAACAGTGCATTAAGATTTTATATTTTGTAATATACCTGCTTTTCGTGCTGGATGCATATACAAGACTGGGCTCCCCTTGCCAGATTTTCATCCAAGTCTCCTAAGAGTCATGGCTTTCCAGCTCCCTGTTCCAATTAGTCATGTATGTAGGTGGTTTGGAGGTCATTTATGTGTGTAAATAGCAATAATGTCCCTTTTTTATTACTCTTTTTTAGTTCTCTGTTTGCTTTGACTTGAACTGGCCGTATCCTCTGCCCATTACAACAATTGGGTTAATCTAGCTGACGTAAGGTCAAGGGCACAGTTGTTACACACATGAAGATTGTTCGACTGACACCCTTGGCAACACTGATTGGACCACGATGCTAGTCCAGTGTGGATATATATATATATGTATATATATATATACATACATACATACATACATACATACATATATGCATTACCTACTGGCATTCGCCAGTAGGTAGTTATAGTTAGGATGTAGTTTCCATAGGAAGAGCGTTTTTTATTTGCCAATAACTTTGGCGTTGTTTGACAAATCTTTCAGAAAGTTTCAAAACTAATTTGCTAGTCACTTCAGCTGCTGTTTTGAAAAGTTCGTGGTGATCTGTCAAGCGGGGGCCGAGAAAAACCCTTTTTCCCCATGGTAATTTCTGTAGGAAACTTTAGACACTGCTACAGCCCGAAATGCTGAATGGAATTACACCAACTTTGGCAGAAAGCTAGCTGTTGGTCCAGAAAGCAACTTTTTTGTTAAATGGTGTAAATCCGGTCAGTAGTTTTGGAGCTGTTTAAAGAAATTTCCAATTGTATATCTGGGAATGCGGAGGATCCACGACCCCTTCCAACCTCGTGCCTGAGATCTGATTGGCTGCCAACACTTCAAACCAGGAAATGCTGGTAGTAGTCTTGGACTCGGTTGAACCGAGTCACAATAAAAAACATTTAAAAAAGACAAGGGGGCAGGGTACAAACACCCTGACCCCCTAGGCATCTTTGGGGGGTTCCCACAGGGACCCCCCGGGCCAAAAAAGCATTTTTTTAATAAAGATTTTGGCAGGATTCACACTGGGTCCGCGACTCCTGCCGGAAAAAATAAAACAAAAACAAAGCGCAGGCCCGCGCTTTGTATAATCTAGGCCCCCGGGTGAGCCAGGTCCGGGGGGTAAGTTTAAATAATGATGCAGGGCCTGTGCGGCTCCCCGTAGCCCCGGGGACCGCCACCTCCCTGAGGCACATACTTTATTGAAATGAAAACGGGAGGGGCCCTAGGCAGCCCCGGGGCACAAATAGATAATTAAGTGGGTCCGTTGTGGACCCCTGGACTCAGGGACCACCACCTCCCCGGGTCCAATTTGACAAAAGGAGGGGGGAAGCGCGACCCCCCTCCAGTAGCCCTACATGGCCCTGGGGACCGCCACCCCCTAGGGCCGGCTCCAGCAATGTCTGGGGTGCCCACCCCCGGGACATTGCAGTTTGCTATGGCTTGGGGGGAGCACCGCTCCCTCCAAGCCATAGCAAACACTCTGCTTTCAGCAAGCGAGAGCAGAAAATGCTCTTGCTTGCTGAAAGCAGAGCATGTCTGTTTCCCTGCCCGCTGTCAAGCGAGCAGGGAAAGAGACATTGTTTTGAGATCCAGGGTGCTGCATATTAGCAGCTCCCTGGGTTTCAAAGCAATGTCGGCCCGCGGTCCCATTGGTGAGTGGGTACCCTGGAGGCACCCACTTTAAATGGGCAGGCCCCAGGGAATGGGGTCCCCAGGCCCAATTTGGCCCGCGGAGGGGGATGCACAGCTCCTCTCTCCATCTGTAAACGGCCGGGCCCCAGGGATGGGGTCCCCGAGACCCAAATTGGCCCGGGGAGGGGGGCAGCGCGGACCCCTCCCCTTAAATTAAAATAAAAAAAAGGGCAGGCCCCGGAGGATGGGGTCCCCAGGGCAAAAATGGCCCAGGAGGGGGGACTGCTCGCCCCCTCCTTTAAAATAAAAAAAACGGCCAGGCCCCGGGGAATGGGGCCTCTGGGGCCGAAATAGGCCCGGGGATGGGGGACGCGCGGCCCCCCTCACCCAATGAAAAAAACCTGTCCTCGTGGGATGGGGTCCTCGGGGCCGAAAATGGCCCAGGGAAGGGGGTCACGCAGTCCCCCTCCCTTAATATTACACAAAAAAAACCACCTTCTTCAACACCACTCTGCAAATGTACCTCCTGGCGCAGTGATGGTTGGGGGATGAAGTCTCCTTAGATGCTGCGGGTCCTTGGCGTCCAGGAACCCCTTCTGTTACCTCTAGTAAGTCCCAGTCCACTTGGAAGCCACGCCCCCTTTCTCCACCACTCAGCAAACGCGCCGCCTGGCGCCCTTCTGGTTGGGGAATTAATTCTACTTTACTCCTAAGGGCCTCAGGACTAAAGTGGACTACTTCCCCCAACCAGTAGTGCACCAGGAGCAGCGTTTGTAGAGTGGTGGAGAAAGGGGTCGTGGCCTGTGACAACATCTCGGCAATCCAGCTGTGTGGGTCTTACTGGAGGTGACAGGAGGGGTAGTTGGCCCCCAAGGACCCTCAAGAGCCAAGGGGACTTCATCCCCCAACTATTAGTGCACCAGGAGGCGTGTTTGAAGAGTGGTGGAGAAAGAGGGCGAGGCCACCGAACACCTCTCAGCAAGCCCACTGTGTGGGACTTAATGGAGGTAACAGGAGGGGTAGTGTTAGACTTGGCATCTTTTGGCGTGTTTCCCCTGACTTTTTGCTTTCTGACCTCCCGGTTTTGACTCTGTTTTTGCTGGTGTAATGATTCTACGCACTTTCCTCACTGCGGTCCAGTGGGAAAGTGCAAGTGCTCCCTGTATAAAATGCGTTATGGATTAGTGTTTCCATGATTGGCCTATTTGGTTTATGTGTCAGTCCCTTGTAAAGTGCACTGCGAGTGCCAGGGCCTATAGACCAAATGCTGTTGGTGGGCTGCAGCACTGGATTGTGCCACCCACGCAAACAGCCCGTAAAGTGTAACTCGGGCCTGCCAACGCAGAGCCTGTGCGCAGCCTGGGGCTGCCATGTCGACTTGGCAAGTGCACACACTTGCAAGTCCCCAAACCTTCCCTTTGCTACATGTTAGTCACCCCTAAGGTAGGCCCAAGGTACCCCTGTGGGCAGGGTGCGGTGTATGCGAAAGGTAGGACATGCCCGGGTGTGTGCGGCATGTCCTGATAGTGAATTACAGCCTAGTTCGTTTTCACTATTGCAAGGCTACCTGTTCCCCCTAGGCCAGAACGGGCAGTTTTGATTATTACAGTTTATAATCCTAACTGACCCCGGGAACATGGTAGAAATTCGAGTTTAGTATGCCTGGACTCAGAATGATAAAATGCATCTTTTAGTGAAGTTGGTTTTAACATTCTGTGTTTGAAAATACCACTTTTAGAAAGTGGGTATTTTCTTGTCTAACCATCCAAGCCTGCCTCTGCGAGGTTGTGTATTCCTTGTCTGGAGTGTGAGTGACAGGGGCTGGGGGATGCCAGGAGACAGGGTGAGTCAGCGCAGGGCTGAATAGCCAGATCGACCTGTAGATGGGTGGGAGGGGTCGCACCTGGGCCCTGAATAGGACAGTGCCTTCCCTCCACAATGCTGGCTCCACCTCCTGTGGTGCGTCTGATGTCCCTGGCCTACTCACTGAAAGAAGGGACGGAGACTTGTCAACAAAGTGCTCCAGAACTGGTTTGGACTAGGCAAAGGCCTCTCTGCCTTCAGAGAACAAAGGAATTTGGGATATAAATATTGGGGCCCTGACCCCATGAATTTAGATCTCGCTGGAATCAAGGAACCTGCCAAGACGAAGAGCTGGAAGAGCTGCCAGGAGGAGTACTGCCCCTTTGCTGTGTGTTGCTTTGTTGGGTTGGCCTGCAGCTGCTGCTTCTGCCTTGGGCAGTGAAAGGACTGGACTGAACTTTCTACAAACTTGTGCTGAGTATCTCCAAGGGCCAGGAACCGAGCTGGCCTCCTGTTAAGAAGTCTCAGGGACTACAAAGACTTCACAAACCTCTGGGTACCGCTTCTGGAACGCTGTTTCAGTCGCCACAGAGGAAGGGAACTGCAACCGACTCCGTCAACCGAATCCATCCCTGGCCGGTGACCTGTTTGCACCGCAGACCGCATCGCCCCGCTTCGCATCGCAACCCTGGTCTCACCGTGGCGACGTCCGACGCCGCCAACATCGAGCCGCTGCTTGCACCGTGACCTGTGGGCACCGCAGTTCGCATCGCATCGCTTCACTGGGCCAGCCGGACCAGACCGACACTGTCGCTGCAACTGGCTCAAGAGTCGAGACCGCACCGCATTTGGGGCACCGCTCGCACGTGTGCGACGCACCGCTCCGACTCGCACCGCTGTCCGACGCCAGCTCCCGCACTCCGGCTAGGTCGCCTGCATTGCAACCTGTCAGCACCGCATCGAGCATCGTCTCGCCCTGCATCGCACGCCTGGGACTCACCGACTCCGTCTGCACGACGCTCATCGAGCCGCTGCCTGCACCGCATCGAGGGACACCGCACCTTGCATCGCTCCGTCTTGCACCGCAACCGCGACGAACGCCAACCGGCTCGTACACTCCGTACCAGCCACAACGAGAAAGGTACTGTAACCGAGTCTGTTCATGACTCTGCTGGCCCGTATCGACGCGGTCGGCTGGAACTGTTAGACTCTGTGGTTTTCAGCATCGCGGTAGGCTCGGACGGAGCTACCGACTCGTACGAACTTTGCTTTTGTGCTATTCCTGCAAAGAAGAAGTTAACGTATCAAGCATTCATTCGTAAAGTATAGTATTGTGGATTTTTGTCGTAATTGGTCTTGTCTTGAGTATATAAAATATTGGTTATTTTTCTAAACTGGTGTGGTGTCCGTTTGTAGTGCTTACACTGTATTACTGTGGGTTATGTGCAAATGCTTTACACACTGCCTCTGAATTAAGCCTGACTGCTCGTGCCAAGCTACCACGAGGGTGAGCAGGGGTTACTTCACGAGTGTAACAACCCTTACCCTGACTAGGGAGAAGGGTCCCTACTTGGACAAAGGTGCAAGCCCTTGCCAACTAGAGATCCCATTTCTAACAGGTAGTTGGCCACCAAGAAGTCTCCTTTAGTCCTGTGGCCCTCAGGAGGCAAGGGGACGTCATCCCCCCCCACCAGCAGTGCGCCGAGAGGTGCATTTGCAGAGTGGTGGAGAAAGGGGGCGTGGCCTCTGACCACCTCTCAGCAATTGTGTGGGATTTACTGGAGGCAACAGGTCTTGTTGGACCCTAAGGGCCCTCAGCGGCCAAGGGGACTTCATCCCCCAACCAGCAGCGTGCCAGGAGGCGTGGTTGCAGAGTGCTGCAGAAAGGGGGCAAGGCATCCGGCATCGTGCCAGTCGCATTTTTTAAAAATTATTATAAAGGTTTACGATTACGGCCCGGGGACCCCATCTCCTGTGCCTTCTTTAAAAAAAAATAACCCCATTTCTGCGTTCTCTTTCTGGAAGCAGAGCAGAGTTTGCTATGGCTTGGCGGGAACAAATCTCCTCCCATAAAGTGCTGTACTAACAATCCCATTGTTAGATTTACATGGCAATGGTCTGAAAAGCATACATGTAGACACTGCATCCCCTCCTACAGAAGGACAAGGACCATATCATGAACATCTGCAGCAACCAAGAATAGGCCCAAAAGAAGTCCAAATGCCGCTTTTGCTGAAACTGAGATGTCTGCAGTGCATACATTAACTCAGAAAATCTATGGGTTGGTGTATAAATTGCAGACAATGCAATTTAGAAACACAAAGAGACAGCACTTCTTAGTGTTTCCAAGTATGTGCTGCAGACAGCACAATTTGATAAAAAATAGGTGCATGGGCCTGTCCTGAGTCTGGAAACAGAAGAAGAACATGCTCATGATACAGCTCCAGGATCACCAAGTTAAATTTGAATTCCTATAACCACCATGTAAAAATATAGGGGCCCATTAGGATGGCGGGCGGATCGCCCCCGCCAGGCCGGCAGTAGCCACCGCTGGCCCGGCGGGGGCGATCTGCCCGCCATCCATGCCAGATTGACCCCCCGCCATATTAGTATGGCTGGGGGGTCCGCGGCGGATGGAAAGACCGTCCGCCGCTTTTCCGCCGGTCGACTCGTCGACCGGGCGGAAAAGGGGCATAATATGGTGGCGGTGTCTGCAAGACACCGCCATCCATATTATGATGCTGGCGGTGATCAGCCTTTCCATGGCGGCGTTGCGGTTTTTGCTGTTGGGGGCATGTTGCGGGCCCCCAGAGTGTTGCGGGGTGGGGGGTGCACATGGGGGGTACCTATGGTACCCCCCTCATTGCAATGCACTATGTTGCAGGCACCACGTGGTGCCTGCCATGTAGTGCATGTCAATGCTGTGCACAGTCCTTTTACATTGCGAGTGGGTCTGCAGCCAGCAGATCCACCCACAATGTAAAAAGCCCAGGATGCACATGGCGGGACCGCCGCAACTTCGGCGGTTGGTCCCTGGCTCCCTTGCGATGGCGGGCGGACTTTGTCCGCCCGCCATCGTAATGGACCCCGTAGCTTTGAACCTAGAGTGCCAAAAGAAAACCTAATGCTTGATGAAATCACAGTACAAACTACAATGATGTATTTTATGGAATCATATTGAGTTGTAGTTGTTCTTTTCCCCAAGATGGAAAATGCTCTAAAACAGTGACTGTTGCATGGAAGACAAAGGTAAAGAGCCATGGGCAACTCCCACACATGTCTGGAAGGAACACAGTTCCCTGACTGCTTTCAAATAAACAAAGGGACCCAGGCATGGTAAAAATCAATTCTTAGTGGTCCTTGTGCTGAATTTTAAATAAATACAAAATCCCATAGTCATGGTCCACTGATGTAAAATAAACATCATTTGTGGTGTGAAATGCATGGACAAATAACCCAAGGTATCCTGCAGGTCGTGAAGTTTCTTTACTTCCTCAACTGCAAAGCAGCAGGGTTTGCTGTCACCAAAGACAACATAGCTAACAGACAGCATATTAACTCCTTGAAAGATGACTCCCTTATGACCATGCAGAGCAGAAATATGCTCAGCTCAGACAGTACTACCACACTTAGTAACCAAGTTCTTTTTTGGACTCTTGAGACAAAGAACTAGGAGTGAGTGGAAGTTTTTATTCCGCTGGCGGGATTGGAGGTATTTAGTAATCCTGCGTTACCCTTGTAATGCGGAATTACTAATAAATTCTACCCCTCTGCCGACGAAATTAATCAGCATATGTGTCACTCTTTTTTTGTAATCACACAGCGCAGCTTTAAATTAAATAGACTCTTCAAAGCCTAGGCCCAGACCGGCTCGTGTTTACCCTGTGGGGCCCAAGGTGCCCTCGGTGTGCCAGCCTCCCAGCCGACAGGCTCGCCCAGGGTAGCTCAGCCCTGCCCCCCACCTTAAGGAAGCAGTGCCTGCCCTGCCCTCCCAGTCAGGCCCTGGGAGAATGCAGCATGGGCAGGAGTTCTGAGTGTTTTCCCGCACACCACAGACTCGTGTTCTACGGGGCACTGCCACCACATACAACCTGACACTGGTTCAAGCCCAGGGGGGCAGCATAGTAGCCCACAATGAGATAGGGGGGCTCCTGCCAATGAAGAGGACAATCCGGGTCATAGAGATGCACAGCCAGTCCTTCCAAGGAGCTCGAGGTAAGTTCAAGAGTCCGCTTCGGATAGATTGCTGCAAACTGTAAACTTTAGTTGGATAGCGTCGGTGCATCAAGCATGTGCTCGCGGCGCTATGTAAAACCAAGTGCATGGGAAAGAGGTGCCTTCAAAGCGCGATCTGAATTTTACATGAAATACTTTTTTACTCTGAAACCGCGGAAGCCCTCCACTGGTTGCATTTAAGACTCATTCCCATTTGAACCTGCTGGCTGCTTCATATCTGGTGATCTGCATGTAAGACTGGTCGTGAGGTTAATTGACTTGCTGCATGAACCTCTAAAGAATAAAGTTTCTGAATTACAATGCTACAAAGAATTATAAATGAGTCTGTAATCTGGTACCTTGGGGTGTGCTTGTTTCGTGGTGGATGCCAGCGTGCAATCAGCAGTGATTAAGTAAACACTCCCCTGCACACCCAGATAGTGGGAGGTTTGAGCCCTTCTCTGGGTCACGTATGGGCAAAGCTAATCGTGCTGCCTGCTTGTTTACCTTCACTTATCGGTTTATTGGTCAGCCTTGCAGGTGAAGGGCCTGTGAGGTTATATGGTAGCAGTGATATCATGGGATGCTGGCTCACCGTCACTTCATGCAGCTTGTCGTTTTCTAACTATTTCACGGTGTGCATTTACACACCTGCGACTTCTGCCTTCTTTTCTAGCGCTCTGTACATCAGTAACATTTGTAAGGTGAGGCTCGCTAATTCTAACGCTCGGTGATAGGGCCTTGCGTTTTTTTTTACCTCAGGAGGTGCAGGCACCGCGAGGGCCCAGTGACGCTGGTTGTCCAGGGAGGAGGTGCAAGGATCTCTTCTTCTAGATCAGGGTTCCTTTGTTTGGTGCATGGCTCGTCTCAGTGGCGTCTTTCCATGCTTTCTTTCGAGTGCAGTGCTGCCACAAAGCCTTGTGCTCCAGGAGTCCTTCGCATCTGGGACAAGAGGTGGGTTGCAAATGGAGTGGAATTCTGCCTCAGAAACGAAAACATTTGTGAATGTCTAAAGATCACACATGACATCCCTTCTAATGGTTTTACAGCCTTGAATAGGGGTGGGCAGAACCCCGCAGAAGCTCGCTGAGTTATTATTTGACTCAGCGTAATTCCGCGAAATAAAACTCAGCAAGTTCTGCCCACCCCTACAAATAACTGGGCAGTGTGATACTAGTTGTCAATAACAGAGGACTGTGTATCTCACAATATAAATCTCATGTTCCAAGTAGGAAATCTTCACTTTGTAGGTCTTAAATGCTCATCATTATCTTTTTGTCTGCTGCAATAAATTCTTAATGGAGTGCAAACATATCCCCATCCATGTGCATCCTGGATACAGAGTGGTGCTGGACTGCTGGAAAGAGGAGTTTTGAGTGATGCACTTGAATGCACTAGGCAGGGAAGTGAGGGAAAAATGACAAGTTACTTGGAAGAACAAATTCAAGGAAAATGTACAGAGTAGATAATTTGGGGCAGGACAGAAGGAAGGAATTAACAATTTGAATGAACAAGGGATGAATGGAGATAAAAGTCAAATTCTTTATAAGCACCGGAAAAAAAACATTCATGATTTTTTATGCAACAAAAACGAGTAAACACTGAGGACTTATTACGATGTCAGGCAGACACCATATCGGTATGGGAACCGCACGACCATTGGTTGGCGGTTCGGCATACATAATTACAATGTGACTGCACATGGTGCGGTTGCAAACTCCCATTTCCCTATAGAGCTTGTGCTGCTGCCGTAAACTGCCCCTAGCACAAGCTCCCATAGAGAAATAGGAGTTTGTGTGAATCCTCTCGGTGCCTGCCACACGTTGGAGGGATTCACAGTTGGGCACCATCGGTGCCCCCTCGGCCCCCAACCGGAAGCCGCATGGTGAAGGGGGCCCTGCTAGGGGCCCCAATGTTGCTTTCCGACAGGCTTTCCATGACGGAAAGCCTGTCGGAAACCAGCATCGTAATCCTAACGGCGAAAACGCCGTCCATTGGCATTACGTGCCGATATCCGTCTCGTCTAGCCGACTGGCTCCTTGAGCCCATGGGAATCCAGCCAGAGTGACCGGCCAGTTTCACTTTCGACTGCCTAGATTGTAATTAGGCGGTCGGAGTAAAACCGCGATGAGTCTCGGAAAGCTCCGACCGTTTCGACCCTCATCGTAATCGGACCCTGATAATCACTGATTTTTACAATTTTTGAAAACATTGAAAAAACAACATAATTCACAAAAAACAGAAACTGAAAACAGGAAAGCCTAGAAATAATTACCTTTTCGAATTGGGCCCTAGAACATTACAATTACATTACCAATGCAGCTATTCAATTTCTGTTGATAGTGCTAATGAAGAATCATGCTAAATGGTGTTTCTTTCCATATGAGTCTTCCAGGGTAAACAATAGTGATGCACTCTGATTGGTGAGGCATTCTCGTGGATGAAGTTACAACAGTCTAACTGAGATCGGTGTACAACCTCAATTTGCTTGAACTGATGGTAGTTTACCTCGCTCACATTTTTTATATCCTGATAAAACATAGCCACAATTTATTACATCAACAAGCCATGGGGAATGAACTCAAGAGGTCCCTCAAAATAAATACAGACAATTTAACACTGGCTTTTGTAGAGTATCTCATGTACCAGGATATAGAATTCAAAGACAGACAAACTCAGCAAAAGCCAGATGGAAGAGAACAAGTGGATGTTAAATTAGATAGTACTTTACTATAGCTTTGTTGCATATGGAGTTCAGAATTTTGCCTTGTTGTGCAAAACGACAAAACTGAGCATATTTCCAGAGTTTCATTCCAAGTGGAATGCACATTTAGTAGACTGGTTGAGAACATTCCCTCTGATCCTACTCTTACGAAATGTGATCACGTTGAAAGAATACAAGGTGATCATCATCCTCATTGCTCCAGAATAGCTTCTTCACTGTTGGGAACCAAAACGTCTCCACCTTAAACATTTGACCACATAGGTGACTTATGTATAGACTGATCTTCTTCAGTAGGTCAAACAAGATCCTACACCCTAGCCTACCATTGCTGAGCTTACCTGCTTGGCTTCTGAAATGACCAAAATGGCTGCATATTCACCCAGTAATAAGCATAGGACACTCGCACAAGATGATCGTATGCTTTGAAGTGCAAATGGCTCTAGAACTGGTATCTGGAGAAGCAGCAAAAAAGACTCACCAAATTTGTAAGCTTAAGAAAAAATTTGGTAACTGTGTAGCTGTTCAGTTTGGCTTGAGCTCCTCTAAATACTTCTTTACTACAAGGATATCTTCATGTCTCATTATTTGCAGCCTAAATGTTAATAGATTTTTACTTGGCTAGTGCAGGGCTCATTCCATTAGCTGGAAGGTAGCCACAGTGGCATTGATGATGAATGTAACAATCTCAGAGATTTGTTGAGCCACAATATGGAGAACAGTTCATATGTTTTCTATGTAGTACTGCATATACACTAACTCCAGAATAGCTAATCTAGTGTGCCCGGCAGTGCTTAGTTTGAGCCAGTTGTCAACACCGGCGCTTATGACAGTCTGACACATGGTGGCACTGTTTGTCTAATATAGAGACGAACATGACATTTGGTTATTAATTCAATATACCTTAAAATTGCTATTACCTGCCTTCGAAGCCATTCCTACACCTTTGGTGGCATAGAATAGTCTGAATTGCCGCATTTGTAGGGTTTCAAGGTTAGTAGTTGTGCTGGCTCTGTCATAGGCGGCGCTGACATGAGCAATGGGCTGGTGCAAGCTGCAGTGGCCTCCTGACGAGGGCCTGGCACTTATTTTTTCACAAATTAACCACTGTAGCCCAGCATCCCTGTACACTTTGACTGCAAATGTATCAGTGGCTGCTCCTCCGCTAAGGTGAAGGAGCGTTGCCCCACTGCTATTTGAGCAGTGCAAAAATAAAATGATAATAACAAGACTCTATTATCATTTATTTTTTGTGAGGGCCTGGAGCCAGGTCGGGCGGGGCAAGACTGAGCTCGCCAGAGCAGAGTGAGGAGTGGTTTGCACTCCCTAAGTGTGCATGACTGTTTGGCTGGCCCTGTAGGGTCGACCAAACAGTCATGTGCACTTAGCATGTTCTCCACCTGGCTGTGTTGTACGGCCCGATGGAGAACATGTCCAGGCACTGCCCGAGTGGCCAAAGAGGCAACTCAGACCAATCACGACGCTGCTCATTCATCGTCGTGATTGGCTGGGAGAGTCTGCTTCCTGTGTTGCCATTGCAGATGAAGAGGAGGGAGGAGAGGCGTGCGGCGGCGAAGGTAAATTTATTTATTTTATCCATTCCCCCCGGCGCACCACCACCTCCGTTCTGAGGCAGCCACCACTGATATTTATTCTTCTGGTTCTTCCTCTACTTACTCCTGACGACCCACCCCTGAGGTATGGAGAAACACTTTCTGCTCCCTTCTACTATATATGAAAATCATAGAGAACTCCACAGTGGAAAAGGAAAAGTTACTTACATGTAATCTTAGGGTAAACAGACATAATATTGAGGTTTTTTTTTCGACCTACAAAAATATCGAGTTGTTAATATCGGAGGTACAGAATATCGACATCAAGAATATCGGTGACCAGAATATCGACATGAAGGTAAGAAATATTGGTTTTTTTAATATCGAAGTTAGTAATATCGTTTGCAAAAATATCGTTGTCAATAATATTGATATTTATATTAGTGTTGTGTATTTTAGTGTGTATGTTAATAATATGTTATTTAATGTTTTTTGTAGAATTATATCTGTTTTTTAATGTATGTGTGAAATTTTTAGAAGTTATTTATTTTGTGTAAAATAATTTTGCGTATTTTAGTTCTGTAGCGGGTTGTGGGTATATAGGGGAATAGGGTGGGAAGTAATTTAATTATAATAAAGAAATTAATAATTTGTATTAATTAGTATTTATAATTAATTTATTATTAATTAATTATTAATTGGTTATTAATTTGTATTAATTAATTGATAATAATATTAATTGCGTTATTTTTTAGGTGCGGGTTGTGGGTTTGTAGGGGAATAGGGTGGGAAGTAATTTAATTATAGGAAAGTAATTAATAGTTTTTATTTATTAGTATTTAAAATAAAATTTTTATCATTTAATTATTAATTGGTTATTATTATTTTTTTTATTAATTAATTGATAATTATATTAATTACACAATTTTTTTTAGGAGGGGGTTGTGGGTTTATAGGGGAATAGGGTGGGAAGTAAAATAATTATAATAAAGTAATTAATTTTTATTTATTAGTATTTATAACTAATGTATTAATTAATTATTAATTGGTTATTAATTATTGTTAATTAATTAATTGATAATTATATTAATTGCGTTATTTTTTTATGAGCGCGTTGTGAGTTTATGGGGGAATAGGGTGGGAAGTAATTTAGGGGTCCATTACGATGTCGGGCGGAAGCACGACCGCCGTGCTGTCGTAGGCAAAAACCGCTAGTTACCGTCCGCCAGCAACGGCCCACACGCCCGCCAAATTAGGATGTGAAGAGTCAGGCAAACACCGCCCGCAAGCCTGCGGCGCCGCCCGCCATCAAAGTGTGCCAGTCTATGTAGCGGCGCGAGCCAATGGAGACACACCGTCCGACGAAATGACGTACCGCCCGGCGTACAAATTACGATGCCACAACCAAACAGCCCCACCGGCAAAGACACACCGCACGAGATACCAAGGCAAAAACCCGACTGTTCTGGACGGAGACTAAAAAGGCGGACCACCCAGAGATGAATCCTGCACTCCAGGCCATCCCCATGCTCTACCTGATGCACCACCTAGGAGTGAACACACCACGACAACGCAGGTAGGCAGACACACAACAAGGGTACGAAAACAATGCACACAGTGCAAGTGCGGGAAAACTGTACATGGCCCCCCCAGACACCCCTGTGTGGACAGGACACATCCACCACTGTACCCACACATGTCCCACCTGTCAAAAATAAACAACTCGCAACATCCTGGGCAACCACTACCCGGGCCCAGGAAGTGACGTCCCCGTCACGGCACCGCAGCGTAGCGGCGATGACGCAGGTACACATGCGCACAACACAGTGGCCAACTACTGCGCCATAATTGGGCTGCACACAAACACCACAGGGCCACAACTACACACCCCACACACCAGCCCCACCCTGAAGGCACATGTCACGTGGCCTTCCTGCATCAGTCATGTCCCCAACCGACAACTCACAGTTGTCAACTTGACGTCACACAAGTGTCCCCGAACAGGGGAGTAATGTGAATGCAAAATAGGACACACCCTTGTATGTAAAACATGGATAATCACACGGCGGCTACCACATAACTGCGCAGAATATCGACAATGTCCGGAAAAGGCACGCCAGTCACAACAAGAAATACCAATACCATCCTGCTCGCAATAACAACACATGCAATGTACAAAATAGAAAAACCCTGCTGCCTGAGAACAGGTGTGCCCAATCACTACACCCACAGAGAAGCCGCAATGTACAGCGGCAACGGAGTGTCCCGCCCACACACGGGAGAGCAGATAGCACTGAATGGCCTTCCATTCCTGCTCCGAAATAACATTGCAACAAATTATGCTGGAGAATGGAGCCATTGTACCAACAAGAAGCAAAACATAGCCATGCAGAGTAAAACGTCCAACGGCAGATAGCGCACAACATGAAAGAAAGATAACACCACAAAATGCAAGAATACCATTCCTCCATGTGGACCAAATGAAAGTAATGTGGAAAGAGTCACACACCACTGGCCTTGACTATTCATAGAAGCATGTGGGATGAGGGACTGTGTCCTCCGCCCAAGCTATACCCCAACTCCATCCGCCGTACATCCATTCCAGAATTCCCAGCATCGTCGGAGGCTGCACTCTGCTGACTGCTCAGGCAGACGGAGCACGCCATCACATCACCCTGTAGCAAAATGGCTGTTGCACCACTGACCCTCAACTACGCCGGACAGATCAAGCTGTACAGTGACAGCATGCTACACATAGTGGGCTGCTCAAATCTGGGAATGCTGAATGTAAGTTACCGAGTAACTTACCGCATTGCAATGTTCAGCTGCGTCATCCCCGTATTCTACTGTCGGAGGTGTCCGTTCCACTGGCCTGTGGATTTATGTCTCTCCAACCCGGCATGTCCAAAGGCGGACTTGGTACACTTGTTTGCACCCCTGGACGACCACGACAGGATCTGTTCAGTGTATGGGGGCATGGCGTTTGTGGCTGCAATCGGGGACACACTGCAATGGGACCAGTGTGCCTCCACACAACGTCTTCTGGATCACAGTTTCATCGAATGTCATCCAACATGTCCCATCAGGATTCTACAAGGGACAACTTACGACGAACACGTTGCCACCCACCATCCGCTTCATTGGATGACATCCATGTTCACCATCAATGGGATGGATACCCTGCTGGAAGGTATCGCATACACGTCAACTTGTCAATTCATGGGTCCCCGACTCAATATCCCCAATTGAACATAGATGTTCAACACCGTACCCATGCTTGGCTTCCGCACGGAGTGGGCAGTTAGCTGTACAAGAACTATACCATATAATCTGCAACTAACACCTTACCATCAACTCCACTGCCATGACATCTGACATTTTCGGGACATGCACCCTGTTCCTCACCATATCCCGTGTCTCTGCATGAACAGGGGGAGGCAGAGGTATGGGACTTGTGTACAGTAACCACATGGCCAATACAGCACGAACAACTATGCCATAATATGTATTCTGCGCACCTGGACACATGCACCTGTCAGTGCACACTTATCTGTCTGCTGTAGTACGTGCGAACTGTCACCTCACCTTTGTCTGTACTTCCGTGCCAGGACTGTTGCATGGACAACAAATGCAACCCCCTACAACATGGCCCTAGTTACAGTGTCATGTTCAGTAGCCACCACATTGCAACAACTGGTGAGACGCTGCTGCATGCAGGTGGGCACATGCCCTGATGTCACCTCTGACGCAGGTGTGTCGGAGTCACTATTGTATTAAACCGGTACCATGGAACTGAGATGAACTGTCCCTATGATGTCAAGCTGTCTGGTAGGCTGAATGAATACTGTCTGTGTCAAAGCCCAGAGACCATCAGTAATTAGCAAATGTACTTTAGCATAGCAAGGGCAAGGCAGCTGTAACCCTGAAGCCTCCATTCCACAGTCAACAACTAATTACATCTACCTGTACCCCCTTTCGTATGTGTAATCATGCTAAGTATATCCTCCACATGCATTTTGCTGCCAGTAGTGTCCACTATTCTGCATCACAGAGGAAGTAAGTCCAAATACATGCCTCGAAGCAAATATGTGACTCTGTAGAATTATTTCCAGAAGAAAAGTACGAATGAGAGAGGATGAGAGTGTGTGAAGTACACGAGAGTCGTGAGATGACCATGTAGTCCAGTGACATTGGATGTCAATGCATATGAGTTTCCGCCACAGTGGACCTAGTGCAACCCTACAGGTCGTGGGCCTTTGATTTTCAGACTCTGACGTGGCCAAACAGATCATCACATTAACACAGATGGGCTGGTCACTTCAAAGCACAGTCCTACATATGTGCATAATTACCTTCACAGTCGGACATCACACTCATACAGCAAACGTAGGACCCACGCAAGAAGCATGCCACAGCAATGCATGACAAAACACACACAGGATATCAGTGTGGGTGGGCAGGTCCGCACAGTGAGTACGAACTGCTGAAACTCACAAACATGCTTAATTAAACCAGGCACAATCTTGACAGTCACACACCCTGCCGACCCACAATGGCCAAAACACATTAAGTAGGAGCCATCCTGAACTGCAAGGACACACCCACACACTGCACACCGTGCAACATACAATACACACATGCGCTCACATTCACAGACCTGAACACGGATACAAACACCCACCATGCCCCTGGGTAACACATGTGTGTAATCGACATTGCCAGAGTGCACACACACACCAACACTCCCCCAAAGTCACACACTGCACACCACACACACCTACACCTCCCAAATGCACACTTTGAAAGTACGCCATGTGCCCAGGCTCAATGTTCATCACAAGATTAACATACACCTACACTGCTGGCCACCCAGAAAGTAAGCTCACACATACCCGCACACTATGCACATGCTACCTGTCATCCTGTGGCCAGACTCACACCCCGTGCTTTGCTTGCACGCAAACATGACACATAAACATTTACCATGGAATTCCAGCGAATACATGCAGACAATCCGTGTCACTAAAAAACTTCTTCATCACACACACAAGTAGCAGAGTCTGAAAGAAGTGAAGTCCCAGCCACGTGTAAAACACATTGGAATGTGACACCAGACATTGCAATTGTTGATGTACTATACAAGGCATGTGCCTCACTTAACTATGCACACACAGTAACAACTGCAATCAGCAACTACACAGACACAACCGACTACAGGAACAACAGCATCCAGTCACAGATTACATAGACAGGCAGCAGAAGTGTTCAACACCAGGGACAGTGGCCAGTCCGATGTGCAGAGTAGTGACACGAAAAGCTGCGTATGCAATGTGTGTGAGTGTACCCTGACATGGCCACCAACACTGCCATGGCAGGCACAATAGCCATCACAGCCACCACTGTGTCACAGGTAGATGTGTGTGTGTCCCTACCATTCAAACAGGATGGCAGTTCAACTCGGTGCTGTCTATGTGCTACGGGACAGTTGGAGGTCCGCCCCTGAGAGAGAAGCACAACTGTGGAAGACACACATGTGTCATGTGAAGCGGGAGTTCCGCTTGGGCCAGGTGGGTGGGTGGCACGGGTAGGTGCACACATGCATTGTTGAAACAGACTGTGTGGGGAGGATTCCGGAGGGCTATATTTCCACTGTGTTGGGTATTTGGAAAGCCCACCTGTCTGCCGATGAATGTGAACTCGTGTGGGCACAACAGGCGGGCACACGATCAATGCTGCATTAGGTGTAGACGTTAGCCCTCCCTCTGGGGACATGCTGGATACTGCTGTGCATCTGCCAGGCCCTTGCCAAGGCACTCACATCCCCTGTCCACCAGGTGTACCCCCTACATTGTCCGCCTGCACAGGCTACCCAGGGCACGGGATGGCAGTGGAGCTTGGTGGGTGGGAGGTCATGGCGCCCTTCTCCTGGTCACATCTCGCAGGCAACACATTCTCAGTGAGCAGCAGGGCACAAGTCCTAAATATGTAGTGGGGGACGCAGACGTCACGACAGGAAGTGACGTCACGAAAGGTGGCTTGCACCATCAGACTTATTGCCTCCCTTCGCCCACCCCTTACATGCGATTGCAACAGAGAAGCCAGCGCGTGCACAAGCAGCACCGAGCTCGCCCCAGAGAGGCCAAAGAGTGAATGTGTGTGTCCATTTGCACCAGTTCCCTGGCTCGCGGTAAAATCAGTGGTGGGACGCCGTCCACCCGCGTGGTACCCTGACTCGAGACCTGGTGTGCAGGCAAAGTGTCCTATTGGCTTTGCGATATGTGTGAGTTGCATGACACTCGTTGGCGGGGGATGGCTCGGAGGCCCGTCACCCTGAGGCCCATGTCCCACCACATGGGTCCCTTGTCAATGGCAGCGGTTGTAATGACTATGCGCGCAGGGGTGGGTCAACCTTTCGTCTGGGATTGTGTTTGCGGCCTGGCCCGCTAGGGCAGCCACAGCCTCTGTGTGTTGCATGTGGTGTATCCGGACTCCGGAGGCTGTCATGCATTGTCACTGTTGTCCAGGTATCGAGTCGGGGTACCACGCGGGTGGACGGCGTCCCACCACTCATATTACCGCGAGACAGATAATTGGGGCAAATGGACCCACACATTCACTCTTTGGCCTCTCTGGGGCGAGATCGGAGCTGCTTATGCACGCGCTGGCTTCTACGATGCAATCGCATATAAGGGGTGAGCGAGGAGAGGCAATGAGTCAGACGGTGCAAGCCACCTTCCGTGATGTCACTTCCTGTCGTGACGTCAGCGTCCCCCCACCTCTTATTTTAGGACTCGTGCCCTGCTGTTGTCAGATGTGCCACTGCCCAGGGGGTGGAGAAAGGGTCAGGAATGTCAGCCTGATATTGGCCCAGTTGAAGGACCACCTTGACTGGGGGGACAACCATTGGACAGTGTGGCGTAGCCCACCCACGCGTACATGTGGGCCCTCCATGTACTGTGTCACCTGCGGCAAAGTGATGTCATGGGCAATGACGTTATTGAGGAGAGCTGTCTGCCCCACGCAGAGATGGCGCATGAGCTCAACAGACCCAGCACTGAGGGCAGCAGGGGTCACATGTGCAGGGGCAGCTGTGCCTGGTGTGAAGGATACTCTACCCTTCATCCCTGTGCCGACACGTGTTGCACCTGTGACAGTAGATGGGAGGGCGGGCATTGGCCTCCGCGTGGCTGAAGAGGAGCCAGAGTCCACGTCCCCTGTGTTAGCAAACATGGATGCATCACCTCGGTCCTCAGATGACTCAGAAATTGCCGTCTCGGCCTGTGATTCATCCAGCACACGTCTGGCCCCTCCGAGGCGCTGGTCACATCTGACACACTCAGCACCTGTGCAGCTGCTACATCCGATGCCACACCACTGTTGACCGTCCCCTGTCCCTCAGCACCCACGGGAGATGCCACATGAGAGAGAGCGAGGTGGCCTCACTCATCTGGCATCAATTAAACAGACATGTGCAAGGGAAGCAGCACAGAACATCCACCAATCCACATGTTGCACGATACCTGTGCAATTGCATACAGCCACCACAATCAACACGTAATGGCTGGCGTACAGTAACTGAAGCCGCTAATAAGTGGCACATGTGTTGTGCACATAGCACTACACCCGGCCTGTGTCACCCTGCGACCATAGTCCCAAATCGCGGTGTGCACACCCACTGTCCTGATGGGGCAAGGATGACCACTACGTAATTAGGCCAAAGACATACCTGCATGGAGCAGAATGGGAAACCACTCACACAGACTGCAACATGACGGGCCACAATGGCCATGAGCCCATGCCATCCACCTGTCGTTCACACGAGCACAACTGCTGTTGCACAGTGTGCCGGATGTGTAAGCACCAGAGATATGAGCTGAGGCATCGCAAACATATGACCGAACGAAATCAGAGTAGGCACAGTGCCTCAAACATACATGTGAATTGCCAATCCAGGCCACTACAGGTTGTTCCTGAGGGCTACGACTCTGAGTGCATTGAGAATGCAGAGTGCTCAAATTACATCTTGACCCTCAGGAATCGCATATGCATGTCAGGTGCACACAGCACAGAGTACACTTACAACCCACTGCATACACAACATACATCGCATCACCCAGATTATGGTTAGGCTGTGGACACATGCTGCCTCTCACCGCAAAAGACACCATCCCACATTACTGTACACTTGCTTGCTGCTGATGCCCCTACAAACATGCATCCGGCACAGGCTGTGTGACTGTCAAGATGCAGACCATTACTGGTGAAATGCAGCGCCGTGCTGACCTGACAATACGAGGGGGCATCCCCCGATCCGTTATCGCCACGTAGTAGCTCATCCGGCAGATGACGTCACACCCTTTGTGGAATTGGCTGCACTGTCGGTCACACATACACAGAGGCATCAACTTGGATGCAATGCCTCATCACAAGCCCTTGGGCTGGAGGACTTCAAACTGCAGGGATGGTACACAAGAGCCTTGGAATGTCACTCATACACTTCTCAACATCACCCACATCCACCAATCACAGTGGCATGCTGCTGACCCATCCCAAATACTCAGAGACGTGCAACAGAGCCAGGAAGTAATCGGACATGGCCCAACAGCATGTGTACACCACACGTGAATGCATGCTGCTGGGAGTGTGTACACAGTACCTGTCCATCCCATTCACATGCAGGTTGCCAGCACATTGAGCAATGTGTAGTCTGCCCACATCTACTGTCCATTGTCAGGTGGACCAACACATAGATCACAAGGCAACACATCTTTGTGGGTGGACTCACTGTGTCCAACACTGCGCAGCCCTCAACGTACTCGCCCTGTGAATGGCTCACCCCGCAATGGAGGTCACATTCAGTGCCACTATCTCTCACACACATCCCTATCACAAGGCATGGTGTGTCCAAGCGACAGGGCTGAGTTTGTGCATTTCAGGAGAGACCTGAACAAAAGACACATGTAACCCACTGTACAGTCAGTGTTGTCTCCTTCTAGGATTGTGCGGTCAATGAGCAGCCCAGGTCTGCTGCCACTGAGAAGGCCAGCAGGGACCCAGCCAGCCATTCACACATGCAATGACTGCCCTGAGTCCTGCATTGCCAAGTGGCTGCGTGACTGGATGTCTGACATGGAAATGCCATGTACCACCACTCGTGAGGGACATGCACGGGAAAGCGCCATAGAGCCTACATACCCCTTACACCTGTAGTTATCATGGTAAGCAGTGCATGTTGGAACCCCACAGGCTCAGAATCATAGTGCTGCGGATCAACGACATGTGTGTCCCCCACATGCACTCCCACACACACTGTAGTTGTCTTACACACACAAGTTTTGCTATGAATAGCCTTGGGCAGTGTGCGTGGAGCTCGGAATCCATGATCTCCAGCTCCTCGCTGGTGAGTGGACCTGGACATATCTTCAGAGTCGTCGACATGTAGGTGGACATGTGGCAGCAGCGGCAGGTGTTGTTGAGGGATGCCAGGCAGCAGTCCCTGTAAGCTGTGGTAATGCCTGTCTCCCTCCCACACTCATATAGCCCCCTGGGGCTGTTCCAGTGGGTCCAAGCTGCTGCAATTGGTGTACCATGTCTGCCTACTTCAAATGCACACAATGGCCTGCACCGAGCTGTCCCGGTACGCTTACCTCTATCGTCGAACACGCAGGATGCAGTCGCGAGGGCCATTGGAGTTGGCCTCAAGGGCCTGGTCCATGGCGGGTACAGTCCGCTGGTGCCATGTGGAATCCACAGTTGAAGGTGCGCCATGCATTTGCAGGTGTGGCCATGATTTGTGTGTGGGAGCATGTCCACACTGGACAGGGCCACTTCATGCTGTGTGCATAGGCATTGACGGCCAGTGCTCAGCCTCCACATGTCTGTTGGCACATCATCATGTACACATTAGCATGGGAGCATGGGATGTGCATATGCACACACATGCCATATTTCTCAATGTACATCTCCCACTTGGCACGTGCAACGTTACGTGTCACTTGTGATGTGTGTTTGCATTCACACAGCTGTGTTGTCATGGAGTTGTCAATGTGTACATCTGTCAATGTGTGTTGGAGGTGTGATACGTACAGTGCTGGACATTGGGTGGACTAGGGACATCATTGACTGTCTCATATCCCATTGTGCAACAGGACCCACTTGTTTTGGCCGCTCAGCCTGTGTACATTGTGTTGTTGGTGTGTGCCATACTCAGCCGGCCTCGGAAGCTGTGTCTGGCACAGCAGCTAGGTATATTGCCGTGGTGTTGTCGCCTCCCACCTATGCAGTCTGAAACCATCATGATGCCTTTCAAGCTATTAGGGCCTAAATCCCCATGTGCATGCTCATAGCAATGGTTTGTGTCAGTAGCCATTGCTATTGGTAAGGGGACCTGTGTAAGAGTATTGTGGCTGTGCTGTCCCTACTTGTCAGCTGTTCTGTGATTCTATAGCTTTGCCAGTAAATTTTGGTATGTGTATGTGTAAGTGCCATGTGGTGTGTTGCATTGACATGTGTCCACTTCCATCTGTCCTAGGAGGAGACCAAACATACATCGCCCCTACCAATTGCTGGCAGACATGGAGGATGTGGAGGTAATTCATAAATTCCGGCTGGACTGACCCACCCTGCATCACCTATGTGCCATGTTGGAACCCCACCTTCGTCCTCGCAGGGTGTATCCAACAGCATTCACCCCCACGGCTAAGGTGATGGCTGCACTGCATTTTTTCGCTACCGGATTTTTTCCAACACATGGTAGGCAGTGGAGGTGGAATGTCCCAACCCATGTTCAGCATGGTGCTACGGGATGTCCTGTCAGCTATGATGCTGTACAGGAACCGGTACATCCGATTCCCCAGGGCTCGTGATTTGGCGGCAGTGAAGGGTGCTTTCTATGCCCTTGGACGCATCCCCCACGTTGTTGGTGCAATTGATTGCACCCATGTTGGCCTTGTTGCACCACAGGCCATGGAGCACATCTACAGGAACCGGAAACATTTCCACTCCCTGAATGTGCAAGTGGTGTGCCTAGCGGACATGATCATCACACACGTGTGTGCGAAGTTTCCCGGATCCACCCATGACTCGCACATCATGCGCCACAGCATCCTCCCACGTATGATGACCAATCTTAAACCGGACCGTGCATGGATTGTTGGTGAGTATGCATACTCGTGTAGCGTGCTGGGTGTGACATGCTGTCTTGTGAATTGCAAGGATTCTCTGTGTTTCTCACACCCAGGTGACTCGGCATATCCTAACGGGCCTTGGCTGCTGAGCCCACTCCGTAATCCCAGGACACCAGCTGATGTCAGATACAATGAGGCACATGGGAGGACCAGACGTGTGGTGGAGCGGACTTTTGGACTCCTGAAGTCCAGATTCAGGTGCCTGGACCGCACCGGGGGTGCACTGGCATACTCCCCACAGAAGGTGTGCCAGATAGTTGTGGCATGCTGCATGTTGCACAATCTCGCTATTCGCAGGCAGATCCCCCTGATAGTGGATGACGGTGATCAGCCAGGACCCCCGCCTGCAGACCAGGCCGTGTCCAGTGACGAGGACAGTGGAGAGGAGGAAGCAGTGAATGAGCGTCAGCAGCTCATCGCCCGCTACTTCACTTGACGGTGAGTGACCATGTACGTCGGCTGATGTTGCTGTAGTTGTGTAGGTGTATGTGTGTATTGTCACGGCGGCCTATTGTTCACTGAGTGCTGTGTGGCAATGGTCCATGTCCAGGGTAGTATGCCACTGACAGTGGCTGTGGCATTGTGCCCTGTTGCTCTGTGAGATGTGTGTACATTGCTTGAACTTGATGACAAGTACTGTGTGATGAGTGTGTGACACACACATTCAATGGACTCTTGTTCTGTTTTTCACCCCTAGGTCCCTACAGCCTCTCCTGGCCTATCGACATACCACACTCCTGATGCATTACTGATCATGGTGACGGTTGCACATCCTTGATTAAACACAGAGCAGATACAACAGAATGTGATCCAGGTGTATTTATTTTGAACAGTGACATGTGATTGTGGGCAAGGTGATGTCAAAAGTGGTGCATGCTGGAACAATGAGTTAACGGACATGTCCGCGTGATGGCCAAGGTGTACCCATGTTGTTCTGGGTCCACAGTCCGACAGACACATGCCATTCACATGGCAGTGCGGGGTAGGATAGTAGTCCAAGTGAATGCAGTAGATGGCCACCGTGGCTGGCTGTCTCACTGGCGTTTGGAGCGTGCAAAGTCATCTCTGGACACCTGTTTCCTCTTCGGACGCCCCCTTCCACGTTTGAGAGGGGGGGGTTGTGTTTGTGGGCTGCTGGTGGTGGCTGAGGATTGCCCACTCGCTGTGGACGCAGGGGAACTGGATGTTGCACGGACCTGCGCCCCAGCAGGTGGTGTCGGAGGTGGTGTGGTTGGCCTTGATTGGGCCCTCACCGCCACCACTAGCTGGCCCATGAGGTCGACAAGTTTGCCCATACGGGTCACGAATTGGCCCATATGGGCGTCCATGGACCTCAACACCCCAAGGACTTCCCGCGTATCGGCAGCTGACCGGGCCCATTGTCCCTGGGCCTCTTCATAGGCCCCAAGGACTCTGGCGATTTGCGGCAGGGCATGGCTCCCAGGTTCTGTTGGCGTTGGCCTGACCCTGCTCCTCACACCTGAACTGCTGCCACCGACCTGCCCACTTGACACAGTGGTCACCCGGGGCCTCGTTGTGGCTCCCAGGGTCGATGTCGACGTGCGTGCAGCCCCTTGCGCAGGGTGAGTGGTCAGGGAGGCCCTGGTGGTGGTGGTGGTGGTGGTTGCGGCGGTGGTGGTGGCCGCAATGACCGTGGCAGCAGGGGCCTGGGACTGGTCACCGGCCCTGGGAGATGGGTTGGTGGGTAGGAGGGGTCCTGGGGAGCGGTTGAGCCCTGCCACACCAGATGTGCCTGGTCGGGAGTCCTCGTCCGAGGAGGTGTCCAGGTCTTCCACATCCGTGAGTCCGGGTGGAGGGCTTGTGGACTGGCTGTGATGACTGCTGTCTCCCTCTCCAGCATCATGCTGTTCGTCACCTGTGGGGCGGAGACGAAAGGTTATTGTGTTGCACCTTGCAAGGTTTGTGTTAGATGTCTGACATTCACAGTTGGTGCACAGTTGTGCACTGATTTCCCAGATGCGTGTGTATGGCTCTACAATGTGTGTGCGTGATCAAGGCAATGGAATGGTGTGATGGGTGCACATGGCATGGGACGGATTTGGATAGCCAATCGGTGTGTGTTGCAGTACCCCTACATTTTGTGGTCTTGGTGGATACGGGGTACAGCCCCCTCAACGCTTTTGAGGTGATATATAGTTTTGGGGGACATACTGTGACATATGGGTGCAGGAGGGGACATGTGTTTTGGCCACATGACACTGCAGAGACAAAGGTGTGTGTATGTCTGACATACCAAGCATATCTGCTCACTGTTATCATTTAGGGACATTACACTGCAAGCATTGTAGTGAGTGAGTAATGGTTGTGTGCCACACAACGTATTGCAGATGGGACAATTCCTTGGTGTGCGTGCTACCCTCAGCCATGTGCAGCAATGCAGTACTCTTGGTGTGTTGACTATATTAGGTATGTTGTAAATCACAGTGTGACGTGCGCTTCAGACACTACAGACACATTATTGGTCATCGGCAGGAATCTTTGCTGAACTACTGTATATGGGACAACTGATTAGATGATATACCTTTCATGACACTGGGGCTGAAAAGATGTGATGGATGAGACATTGAATGTGCATTGTGTAGCTGTGTGGTTCATGGGTCCAGTGGTGTATGTGACATTACTGTGGTTCCACTCAGTTACATTGAGACAAGATAAACTTACATGGGTGATGTTGTACGATGTCAACGGAACAAGCAGACACGACTACATGGACAAGACTTCGATGGTGTTGCTGATGTGTGTGATGACTTGCACAGTGCACGGCATGTGTGTCAGTACTCCAGTGAGACTTGTGCATGCAGACGTGACTCCTTACGTGTTAGTGTATTTGTGATGGCTCATGTGGGCTATGACTCTGTAATTCATGTCCGTGTGCACATTAGTCACATGATTATGACAGGGAGCAGTGCTACCTGTTCCTCTGCTACGTGACATGTCCCAAATGTTAGTCGTAGTACAGTCCTCATGCCTACAGACACCCCGCCCTGTACAGTAGTCTACCTACTTGTTGGTTTGTAGGGAGCAATGCAATGGCTGTCACATGGTTATGAGAGGGAGGGGTGCTCCATCTTGCTGGTCTGTGGGAGTGGGGGCCGTGTTGTGAGTTGTGGTGAAGGCTTACCACCCACAGACACCCCTCCATGTAGGGAAACATATCTACCTGTCGGGTGAAGGTGTGCACTGCAATGGCTGACACATGGGTGTGGGGAGTGCTCCATCTTGCTGCGCTGTAGGACTAGGGGCCTGGTGGTGGTTGTACTTCTGCAGTCCCCCCTCCGATACTCGGAGTTTGTGGTAAGGCTACTTACCTGTTACTTGTTGGTTAGTGCAGCTATGGCTGACACATGTGTGTGGGTGTGGGGAGTGCTCCTTCCGGCGCATCTGGGGTACAAGGGGACCTGGTGGGAGTTGTGGTGCTGGCTGACTGTACACATGCCCCCATGGTTTTGTTTGTTGGTACCTTTGGGCTGAGTGTGTGGGAGTGTCTGTTGCATGTGTGAGAGATGTCTTGTGTATTGTGTACTGGACATGGGGGTGTTTGGCCCTCGGTGCTATGGCATTCTGGTAGTGCATGACAGTACATAGCGGTGTGCTGGTATACATTTGTTTGTACTTACCAGCCTCCACTCCCCCTGGTATTCCGGTGAGACTCTCCGGATGCAGAATGCCTCGCACCTTCTCCTCCCACGCCTTGAAGGTCTTGAATAGCGCAGGATTCCCGCCGCCAGTCGTGGCAGCCAGCTCACGATTCTTGGCCTCCTTCTTCCTGACCACGCTTTTCAGGTCGTGCCACCTCTTTGTGATTTCGCCCCGGTTGCGTGGCACGTTCCCAACTGCATTCACCTGGTCTACTATCCTTCTCCACATTCTGTTTCTGGTGGCTACTGGTGTCTGTTGGACCTGGTTCCCATAGATTTGTGGGTGCACCTTGATGATCTCATCGACCATGACCGTCAACTCAGTGGCAGTGTACTTGGCATTCTTTGGCTTGCCATGGTGTGTGGTCTGCTATTTGTTGAGCTGGTGTGGTGGTTGTGTGGTGTGTGATGTGCAGGGGGTTCGTGGTGCCGTTGTTTCAGTGGTGATGGTAGTGGTGGTGATGTGTGCGTGCGTGTGGTGTGCTGCTTTCCTTTGTGTCTCTCTGTGTTGTCTGATGGCGTCTTCACTTTGTCCTAGTGCAAGGGATTGTGGTCTGTGAGGAGGCTGCTTTTGTACTAACCTATGTGGGTGTGTCATGATGGTCTGTCGTTTTCAGGTGTGTTGTGTCTGTTGTCCTGGGATTTGTAGTTTTTTAGTTTTGGCAGGGGGCATGTGTCATTGGGATGTGTTCTGTGTTTGTGTATTTTGGCGTAGTTTGCTGTGTGGACTTGTTGGCCATGTTGTGTGTATTTCTTTGTCCCGCCAATGGTTTCTGTTGACGGACGTGGCCGCCAGGCCTTCCGCCGTGTCAGTTATTCATCGCTGTTGTTAACCGTGGCGGGCGGGGAATATGTGGATTTTCCGCGCTCATGTCGGGGAGATCATAATTTCACGGTCGTTGTCTCGGTCGTCAGAGCGGGCGGATTTGGGTTGCGGGATTGCGTCCGTGGGGGACGGTTAATCTTCTACTCGGACATGGACGGGCGGAATTTTGTGTGTTTTTACCGCCGCGGGCGGTGGTTGCTTCGCGACTTCATAATTGCTCGGTCGGTATTCCCATGGTGCAGGCGGGCGGTTTTCTCATGCTATCGTGGAGGGCGGATTATTTAACGCCGGTTATCGTAATGGGCCCCTTAATTATAATAAAGTCATTATTAATATTTATTTAATATTAATTTATAATTATAATAAATTATAATTATTAATAAAATAATAATAACAAATAATAATAATTAATTATTATTTGGCTATTACATTTTATTAATTGATTAATTGATAATTATATTAATAGTGTTATTTTTTAAAGAAGTGGGTTGTAGTTTTATATGGGAATAGGGTGGGAAGTAATTTAATTAAAATAAAGTAATAAATATTTTGTATTTATTGGTATTTATTTTTTATTTCTATTTTATAGTGTTGTTTGTGCTAATTTATTTATTAATAATTAATTATTAATTCTTTGTAAATTATAATTCATTAATTCTTAAATATGTTAATTGTGTCAAATATGTAGGAGTTTTTTGTGTGTTTATAGGGGGATATGGTGTGAATTAATTTATTTAAAAATTATTAATAATTTTTTTATTATAATCAATTTATTTTAAAAATAGTTATTTGTTAGTAAAATGTTGTTTTTAAACTTTTATAAATTAATGTTTGTAGCTATTTTTTAGTATTTTTTAATATTAAATAATTTTTATGTTTTTGAAATTTTTAATATTTTTATAATTTGTTTTATTTTTGTGTTATCCATAATTTTTATATTGTAGTTGGTATTTATTTTTTATTTTTTGGGAAATATTAATTTTAACCCTATGCTATCTAACACTTTCACCACTGTTGCACTCAGTGGAGTGGGAATAGTAATTTTTACCCCTCCGCTATCCAACACTTTCCCTACTGTTGCACTCACTGGAGTGGGAATAGTAATTTTTACCCCTCCGCTATCCAACATTTTCTCCACTGTTGCACTCACTGGAGTGGGAATAGTAATTTTTTCCCCTCCGCTATCCAACACTTTCCCTACTGTTGCACTCTCTGGAGTGGGAATAGTACTTTTTACACCTCCGCTATCCAATACTTTCCCTACTGTTGCACTCACTGGAGTGGGAATAGTAATTTTTACCCCTCCGCTATCCAACAGTTTCTCTACTGTTGCAATTTTTGGAGTGGGAATAGTCATTTTTACCCCTACGCTATCCAAGACTTGCCCTACTGTTGCACTCTCTGGAGTGGGAATAGTAATTTTTACCCCTCCGCTATCCAATACTTTCCCTACTGTTGCACTGATTGGAGTGGGAATAGTAATTTTTACCCCTCTGCTATCCAATACTTTCCCTACTGTTGCACTCACTGGAGTGGGAATAGTAATTTTTACCCCTCCGCTATCCAATACTTTCCCTACTATTGCACTTATTGGAGTGGGAATAGTAATTTTTACCTCTCCGCTATCCAATACTTTCCCTACTGTTGCAGTCTTTGGAGTGGGAATAGTAATTTTTACCCCTCCGCTATCCAACAGTTTCTCTACTGTTGCAATTTTTGGAGTGGGAATAGTCATTTTTACCCCTCCGCTATCCAATACTTTGCCCTACTGTTGCACTCTCTGGAGTGGGAATATTAATTTTTACCCCTCCGCTATCCAATACTTTCCCTACTGTTGCACTTATTGGAGTGGGAATAGTAATTTTTACCCCTCCGCTATCCAATACTTTCCCTACTGTTGCACTCTTTGGAGTGGGAATAGTAATTTTTACCTCTCCCCTATCTAATACTTTCCTTACTGTTGCACTCACTGGAGTGGGAATAGTAATTTTTACCCTTCCGCTATCCAATACTTTCCCTACTGTTGCACTCTTTGGAGTGGGAATAGTAATTTTTACCTCTCCCCTATCTAATACTTTCCCTACTGTTGCACTCACTGGTGTGGGAATAGTAATTTTAACCCCTACGCTATCCAATATTTTCTTTACTGTTTTAGTTAATGTAGTGTAAAATGTATTTATAAAATATTAAAAATATTTTAATATTTTAATTTATTATATATATATTTAATTTTTATTTTTATGTTATTGGTGTATGTGTATATATATGTATTTATAATATTTAATATGTTTGTAATAATTTATAATTTATTTAAATAAATATTTTTTTATATTATTAAGTAAATATATATATTATAATTAAAATAATGTTTGTTTATTTTTTTTAACCTTATATGTATTACTTATAATTTTAAATATTTTGTAATAATTCTAACTAATTTTTTTAATTATATGTATTATTTACTTTATTTTACATTATTTTTTAAACAAAAACCCCCGAAATTTTCAACAACGATATTTTTAACAACGATATTTTTTTTCCGATAATTTTGTACTTACCATTATGTAGATACGACTTCGATATTCTGGACATCGATATTTCAGGTCCGATATTTTTG